>JAVTVY010022015.1:0-85173 GCA_036873755.1 Hanleya hanleyi
TTTTGCAGGACGTGACTATCACGATATGATCAGTTCGAAGATGTCTGAATATTGTTAGAAAAAAGAGATACATAAAGCTATAATCTCTTCGGCTTGAAGTTGAGAAGAGATAGATCTGGTGCTACACCTATCGCGCTGCCTGGAGAACAAGAACCCGATTATTCCCTCAGACGTCAAGGACTGTTTCTTTCGGCAGTAGTGTATTGTTTCGTAGGGAAAACGGCACAGGTGTCCTATTTTAGCGTGATTCATCCAGAAAACGATTTCCCAACTTGAAACATATCGCCTCCACAAAACTCACACCGTAGTCTGACATTATTACAACAATTATTGTAGATTAAGAATACTGATCAGCGATACGGATTTTATATTTTTGGAACATCATGATATCTTGTCGGCATCATTGAAAATTGTTGACCGCTTCTCTCTTGCAGGAAACCAGCCTATGTTTATTTATACTATGATTGTCTTTTTGAATTTGGCGCTAATACTGTTATATGGATATGGAATAGGTCTTTGGATTATGGACTCGGATATTCTTTAATGGACGACGGCTGAATTATGAATGACGAACTAGACGCTTGTATGACTCGAACTCAGATCGTCTGTCCCTCTTACGTAGAAACTCATCAGACTGAACTCATTTCAAGAATATTTGAATATCACCGGAAATAACACACTTAATAACGTTCATGGAAATATATAGAATACAGATTTTTAATTGTCAGCAATATTGCTACAAAACCGTAATACCACTCAATCTCCCAGATCCAGCTATGAATGTGGCCCCTAAGGTATACATCATTGTGAAATCTAAGAGGTACAGCGAATGCTCACATTCAAAAATATGCGTGTATATGGCACCTTAAATGGTTGAAATAAAGATAATGATTTCGAACAGTACAGTGTATGTATCACAAAGTTTCAAATATTTTGAAATACGACCTGGACTAGAATTTACAACAGGGCATATGCATTGATGACGGGTAAGCAAGAAAATAAATTCGAGGAAGAAACATCAGATTGGATGTGGATACCTAAGAGTGCACAAAAGCAAGGTACTAAGCATGCACTATGTAAGTTTGTGAAATGGTAACCGAGATACTGAGCATCATCGAGGCAGGTAATAAAAATCCAGACAGTGCACGTCTGCAGGTCAGCATTTTCCATGATTGCTATCCATCAAATAATACTGACCAAGATACTCAACAAGAAATTGTTGACGAACATGATAAAGGGTCATAACTGGGAAGAAATCAGATCAGCCGGAAGTCTAATGCTGTGAAGACGCTAACTGTAAATCGCAGTTCTTCAATCGTAATATCTGATGGAGTAATTCCACTGCTTTTAGATAATATTTACTGCTAATTAAAACGTTCTTCATGGCATGATAACCACAGTGGTTCAAACTAATTATTAAATTGATTGGTTAATGCATAGTTCAATACTACTTGAATTTTCATCCTATTAAGTACTATTAATATTATATCACTGTGGCAAAAACATATATGCATGATTCTGAAACCTTAACATAATATGGTTTTATTTGATTATCAGGACACACAATATTATACTGTTACACTTCATCGTGGGGTTTCGTCACCAAGAAACTTCGCAGTTTGGATTTGTAACTACGAGTATTTGCTCATTTTCGACACGTTCTACGAAAGGGAAAGGGAAATTAAAGACGGAGTCGGACCAAGCTGATCCTGAAACGCACTATCGATCACCGTTCACACTTACTTCCTTGGAGGGAACGCTTGAGAAGGTATCTTTAATACATCAGCCGACCTGTGAGAGAAATCGATGCCGTTTGCTGCCACAACAGCTAAGTGATGCTAGAGCTAGAGCACATTGTTGTCCAGCATGCCATGTTACAGATCAAGCATACATTCAGATAACGTTTTTCTCTGTGACGCTCTCGAGCAAAGCTAGTTCAAGCGCAGATTGAAGGAAACCGAATGGCAGTTAATACACACAGCGACGAAACGTTTGTATGTAGTTTATAATGAAAAAAGTTTATTTGTATAGTTTTGTTCAAAAACAAAAACAAAATATCTGAAGAAAAATACTCGTTTACACCGAAGAAAATAGCATTTCTTCAATTCCTCGATAGTGTCACGACTTTGTCAGATGACATCGTATTATTCCAAAAAGATTTCCAACGAATTTTATCTATTCAAAACTAATCAAAGGCCTTGTTTACACGTTTAGCTCAAACTGAAGACAGCAGCTTCATCTGAAGAAGAACCAAGGTCGTTGAAACAATCCGCCATATTGACAGAAGTACTCTTCCCCAAGCAAAACAAATACTGAGAAACCTCAATTCGCAAGAAGTTCTAGCAAATCTCCAGAGTAAATTCGTCATAGTCCCAGCAGACAAAGCTCCGAATAATATAATATTCATATGTAAATATTACTATTACCAGGTGCTGGTTAAAGAATTGAGTGTAGACATATCTTCATCAAATACATCTACTTACTCCCAAACTGCATTTACTCTGGAAGATTTATTTAACAATCACAAAAGTTTCTCAGGGAAAGAGGTATTTGTCTTCCAACCAATCATAACGACATACCAAAAATATACTGGACTCCCAAAATGCATAAATCACCATACAAAGCTAGATTCATAGCTGGTTCTAGAAGCTGCACCACCAAGCTTCTTTCAACCCTATTGACGAGGGCCCTTCAGGAGGTAAAAGCATTTTGGGAAAGGTATTGCGCCACTATTTCTAAGAACTCTGGCGTTGAATGTATGTGGATATTGAAAAACTCAAAATGTCTTACGGAAGAACTTGATGCTAAAGGTCACATACCGTACAGACATGTATCCACATGAGATTTCTCGACTCTCTATACTACAATCCCTCATCAGGACCTTATTGACCGTCTAAGTTCATTAATATTATCTGTGTTCAAGAAAACTGATCGTAGATATATTAATGTCGGAAGCCATAAAGCATTCTTTAGCTCGACTACATACAAGAGATATCATTCATGGGATGTTTCTTTTGTTTATAGAGTTGCTTGAATTTCTCATTAAAAATATCTATGTGAAATTTGGCAACACAATATATCAGCAGCATATAGGTATTCCAATGGGTACTAATTGTGCACCCTGTTGGCTGACCTGTATCTGTTCTCTTATGAATATGACTATATGCTGGCGCTTTCAAAAACCGATCCACTCAAAGCCCGTTCCTTCTCATTCACCAAACGCTATATAGACGATCTTCTCGCTGTGGATAATCGCTATATAAATGACGCAGTGAAGGATATATATCCACCTTCACTGGATTTGAAGAAAACTACAGATAGCCCTACAGGCACATCTTATTAGATCTCTATCTCTATAAAAATGAAGCGGGCATGACTTTATGACAAAAGAGATGATTACAATTTTGACATCGTAAACTATCCCTTTCTGGATAGTAATATTCCAGTGGGACCTGCATATGGCGTATACATATCTCGCTTAGTAGCATTTGCTAGATCCTGTGTTAAATGTGATGATTTTAATCAACGTCACAAAAAATTGTTGCAGAAACTTATAAAACAGGGCTATTCCATCAAGCGCCTCCATTCAAAGTTTCTCAAATTTGGCGATACATATCGCATGCTGATAGCAAAATACGAACGTAGCGTGCAAGATCTATGGCGCTACGTTTCGTAACTTGTGTCTAATTCCGCTAACCCGGGGCTAGGGGCCGTATGAACCCATGTACTTCAAGATCCTCATGGTACTCATATGAACAGTCACAATCAAAGCGTGACTGAGATGCATCATTTTTTAGATGACGACTCTATAACGAATATTATGGATTAAGAACACTGATCAGCGATACGGATTTGATATTTTGGAACATCATGATGTCTTGCCGGCATCATTGAAAACTGTTGACCGCTTCTCTCTTGCAGGAAACAAGCCTATGTTTGTGTATACTTTTGTCTTTTTGAATTTGGTGCTAATACTGTTATATGGAAATGGAATAGGTCTTTGGATTATGGACGCGGATATTCTCTAATGGACGACGGCTGGATTATGAATGACGGACTAGACGCTTGTAATTGTATGATTTACGATTGTTCTATGTAGAGGCATTTAGAAAAGTAAACGATAACCTGCAGTGATTGTGGGAACACAGAACGATATAATCTGATGAGATGAAAAGTCTCATTACGATCATCAGAGAGATACTGTATGTTCGCTTTCAAGACTGTCGGTCTGCTACCTCCTATTTTTGTGAGAGGCCCGTTGGCCGAGTAATTTAGATCGCCGACATATAGTGCTTGCGATTAGGTGCCTGACTCTGGGATCGCTGGTTCGAATCCCGCACAGAACTCGACCAATTTTTCAGCGCTAGAATTTGTGCTATTCTAAGATAGTGTAATCCCAACTTAACGAAAATACTGAGATGAAAAGTGCCTGATCCGACATTCAATATTCAGCCGCCGTCCATCAAAATCAATAAGCGAAAGACCTATTTCGTTTGAGAGTTAGCAGCGATTTCAATCAAATCAAAATAATAAAAACACAAGATGATTTCCCACAAGAGAAAAGCGGTCAACAGTTTTCAATGATGTAAGACATGATGATGTTCTTTACACAAAATCCATAATCAATGACCAATATTATTTTTCCAAATGAATTCCGAGTCGTTTCCAGAGTATGTACCTCAGTCGCGCATTGATTTTCACTGTTCATATTGAACAGCTTGGAACACATGATATTCAAACGACACATAACCCCGGGTTACGCGGAATTAGACACAGCCTACGAAAACTAGCACCAGAAATATTGCTGGCTGAGTTCTTGCAACCAGATTCATATAGCCTCACCGGATAATAATCTGATGATAATCTGACCTAACAGCGTGATACTAGCCTAATTGTTTGGGTGAACTGATTACCTACAACATTTCCCAAAGGCTTTACAAGTGGCGAAGACATGTATTTCGTTTTCTTGTTATTTTCTTCAATTCGGTCTAGTGAACCACATGAAAATGGGAAATGACTGTGATGAAATCACACCCAGAATGTCGATGCATGTTTTGCGATGTCGTCTCGGGCAATGGAGCCAAGTAAGTCCTGTCAGGTTTTCCAGAGAATGTCAGAAGTGTGATTTCAATGACTGATATTAAAAGATGGAGTCGCATAACAACTTTCGCCATAGTTGATCTCAACTACTATATATGTTATTTGCTGAATATTGTTTAAATGACACTACGCTACACTACTACACTTTAACTATATGTCGACTATCATAAAAAGAGCTTTGATCACTTCACGTAATTTGTTGCGATCTGAGATCTAGGTTATAGAATGCCAGACGACATCGGAAGAAATTTTCTTTATGTAAGTTCACTGTCGTATAAGATCTGAAACAACGTATCTGCGAGAAGAATATTCTGAAATTTGAACTTCTATAGGGATATGTGGTAGACGATTTTTTCTATCCACTCCATGCAGTTTATGCTTCCGTCATATTCAACCAATGCAAGTGCCAGAACATCCTACATTCCAACCTTAAGTAGCTTGGAATTAACAGCAACAAAGCAGTTACATGTACATGCACGTTATTCTCTATTTTTTGGCAAACTTTTCACATTCATCGAATCGCTTTTTCCTTTGATGTTCCTTGAAATTTTGGGTTAACGGTATTTAATAGATGTTCGTTTTATTTACCTCGAATGTGATTCCCAGAGAATGGGCTTTATGAGTCAACCGATGTTAGTAATGTGGTTTGCCCCAGGTTAAAATTGTCTGATAAATCAGTAAAATGACCAGAGGCATTGTGCCGGCGAAGACCTAACACACGTTTCAGTTTTCATCGAGAGGCCAGTATAGTCGATAATGATGGTCATTAACAACGATAATGCCATCTGAACCGTGAGTAACTTTCATCCCTCGCCATTTTCAGAAGATAATCAATGTCACTTGAGACGTGAAATCATATATTTTATAGATTTCTTGAAAACATCAGTCAAGCAATGGGAGAAGTCAACCTAACCGATAAATAGGGCGATGTTTGCAGAAAATAGTATCCTGAAGGTGCAAGATATTCGATTTTCGCTACTTTGTAAAGAGCGTGTTAAATGAAGGCGAAAACTTCAGCCTATAATGTCAGCCCATTGTATGGTATAAGGAGAGGGGAACAACAGGGGTCGAATCCGATATGTCTTTGTCTCCTGTCCATCATATCGCCTTCGCATGAAGGTGACAGTCTGGCTTCAATTATATGCTGGGTGACATCAAAGAAATCTATGATCAGCCGCCTACTGTGTAAGAATGCGAGACACTTCCTGTATTTCATAGACATTCTTTTCTAGTCTAATTGAAGCAGCCATGAAATTAAGCTGATAGTTAAGATATATATATCTCACTTGTCCCAGTTAGGAGGACATATGACGTTACCTCGAAACATTTGGCAGTTATTCACAACGATGAAGCTAGAAAGGCACGGTCATACCAGGACGTTGTTCGTTGATTGTCTGAAACGCAGGGTATATAGATTATACGTAGATTCCCTGATACTACCAGGTAAAATTAATCTGAACTGTACAAAGTAACGTTTCCTGGATTTGAAAAAGATTAAGATCTCGTTGAAGTTCTTATATATCGTTCTGTCCTCTCTCGTTTGTGGTCGTTGTTCATCCGTCGATATGGATTATAATTGACTTAAAACAAGTGATAAACGAACAATTCCAATTAGTGATGAGCTAACTCTCTAGTGAGATTATACCCTTCAACAACTCCTATACCAAAAGGAAAAACACAGACGCGACATTGGATGTTTTCCTTATAAAACCAACGGTCTAAAACGGGCATTCAACGCTTTAATAAAAGGTGTGTTCTAAATTCCTACCACGAGGTTTTCTTTCCATTCGTTCGTCTGAACACGTCAATCCGTCTCACGGCCTCAACGTACATCAAAATTTGAAACACAAATTCTTCTCATTTCTGTGTTATTCATCCGTAATGATATCATTATTGAACAATTCTCTTAGTAATTATGAATCCAAAAACGTTTCGACCGACCACAGCTGTCGATACAATTATCTATCTATCTATCTATCAGATGAGATAATTTATTTTCCAGTCTCTCTTGACTGAACTATCTTTGTTGTCCTGTTAGTTCGAAGATCTGAAATGATAGTTCTATTGTTTTGTGTCACAAATCTATTTCATTGATCTCACTTACATGAGATCATTACAAAAGCCTATTCTCTCCAGCACGTTGACTTCAAACTTCCTTTAACACAGCTATATTTGACATTCATATGAATAGGGAAGTAAGGCAAAGTTGTCTCTCACACTGGTGGTTTTTACCCCATGTATTACTGACTGAAATTAGGCACAAAATCAACCGTATCCATGCTTACTTCTTGCAATGGAGATAAGGGCCAAAATCGCATGTTAAAAGATACTGAAAACCCTCAAATCCAAAATATAGGTAGGCTGAAAAGCAAGCGCAAATGAGTTTTCCCGTCAGTTAGCTGAAATTGTTGAGGTTAATGGGAAGTTTTAAGAATATATTTAGTTCACTATTTATTCTCAATGGATATGAATGCTTATTTGTTTATACAAGGCATGTCTTTTTGGGGGATATATTGGGTTACTTCCGGTAAACGAAAGGTAAGGACAACTCTGAAGAGACATGAACGCATGACCTCCAGTGCAGGGTTAAGCGAAATTAAATTGATGAATCCAGGAGGTCAATGCATAATGTATATTCCAGATGTCTGGAATGAAAATTAAAACACTGGATACAAACTACATTTTTCATTCCCGCTAAAATTACATGTGTACAAACATTGGCTTAGATATATTGAAGATTAGGCAGGTGGGCGAACTCAGAGAATATACACAGAAATTGGGTTTGTTAAACTCTCGGAGTACACACTAACGTAACTTGTTTATACATGTATATCCTAAACTTCATGAAAAATCATGTTGCTATTTTGAAAAATAGGTGAATATGTCAAATAAGGGGAAAGCAGACCTCCAAAATCGCTTATCGTTTTGGATGGCTTCATTGGTGACACGTTTTTTTGTGGATACTAGGCAGTTTCTTCAATAGAGTATATAAACAAATCACAGGACTACATTGAAAAAATAGGCCAAGGATCAATTTGATGCCAGAAATCTGAATATGACGATTGTTACGTGATGCACATGAGATGTGACACGTAGAGTTATGAAGTACGAGTTAAAACACGAGTTCTTGACCAGAGAGATTTAATCCTGTCTCTGTGTGTGAATACAATGGCGTCTAACTCTGGCAACCCCTAGCGGATAACACAGACATTACATAGGTGGCGACACCTAGTGTGTACACACGTAACATCCTTCCCCTTACAGAAAACAAAGACAAACGCATTGTTATAGGTTAACATTACAGGGAAGGGTATTGCTCTAATGTCCAGCACCACTTTGTGCGGTGTACGTAGTGATAGTCTCAGCAACACACCAGTTAAACAGATAAATGTTCATTTAGATTCACTTTTTTTTTCTTTCTTTTTTTTATTTATTTCTTTTTTTTTTAACAGGACAGACTAGAAACTTTAGCGATTCGAATCACTGTAAAACTGTAACGAAAATATGACTACGGGAACTAAATTTCACCACTGATCGTCACAGTTCATCTATTGACACCAAATGTGTCAGTCCAATTATAGATTCAATTTGTCCACACTTTTGATTACTCTGCCAGAGCGAGTTTTGTAAGGAGAGGCACACTCTGGTACATCAGACGGCGTCAGGTTGGTTTGCTGCCAAGCTTCTGTAACATTCTGGTCTATGGAAATTGGTGCCGACATGGGGGCTGTGTGACGAGAAGCCACCGGAGGTACAGACTGTGCAGGAAGAGAAGGTTGTGGAACCCTAGATTTCCTCGAGGAGCGAAGGAATTGTCGGTTTCTCCGATACCGTCTTCCGTTGTCTCCAGTGACTTCGTAAGTGCGAGTTTTCAAACGTTTAGTCACAGTGGCCTGTCTCCACTCCTTTTTGCCTCTCTCGATTGGCTGAACACGAACAACGTCACCCATTTTCAGAGGCTGCAGATCGTGTCTATGCCTGTTTGACTGTCGATTGGCGACTGTTGCACGTTTGTCCTCGAGACATGTTTTGACATATTCACTATCGTGGTTTGACGGTTTCAGTCTGCCCGTTGTTGTTGGGACAAGAGTTTTCGTGCGTCGTCCCATGAGTCTCTGTGCAGGACTAGTCGTCAGTCCTTCTGTTGGGGTGTTGCGATGATTGAGAAGACCTATATGGATCTTCTTTCGCCACTATGCTCCTTTTCATCAGCCGTTTCGCGATTTTGACTGCTGCTTCAGCGGCACCGTTCGCCTTACTGTTTCCCGGCCTCGACATATCATGTGTGAAACCCCACTTGTCACTGCAAAGTTTGAAAACAGCTGAACTGTACTGAGGTCCTCCATCACTGATTAGTGTGTCCGGAATGCCATGTCTGGCGAAATGGTGTTTTAGTTTAGTGACAACAGTTCCAGAAGTAAGTTCGGGTAGAAAATCAACTTCAAAGAAATTGCTGTAGTAGTCCGTAGTAACCAAATGTGCCCTGTCTTCGATGGTGAACAGATCCGTTCCCACTTTTTCCCATGGTCGGCTGGGAACTGCATGCAGATACAGGCTTTCTGGCGCTTGTTTATCACCGTAGGTAGCACAAATGTCGCACGGTTCAACGAAATGTCTTATCTCGTGTGACATTCCGGGCCAGAAAACCAGTTCACGTGCTCTGCGAAGGCACGAATTGATCCCCATATGACCTGTATGAAGTTTCTGTTTGATCTCAGTGCGCATGGCGGACGGGATGACCACCCTTTGCCCACGGACGATTATGCCATCTTGTACTGTCAACTCGTCACGATAGCTGAAATATGGGGCCACTAAAGGCGATAACGAGTGTTTGTTCTCAGGCCATCCGTCCATGATGGAGACTTTAAGCAGTTGTAGAGCCACATCTTGTTGAGTAGCAGCACGTATTTCATCAAGACGAGCAGTCTTGATCGGAGAGAAGGATAAATTGTTCACGGTTACCTTCTCGGCTGATGGCTTCTCTTCAAGGGGCGCTCTCGATAACGCATCAGCCGCTGGAATGGCTTTTCCAGGCTTGTAGATTAGATGGTAGTCGTAATACTGAGTCCGAAGTAACAGGGATTGTAGCCGTTTTGGAGCCTTGGACAGTGGTTTGGTTACAATGGACACCAGTGGCTTGTGATCGGTGAATACATTGACCAGCCTGCCGTAAGTATAATGGTGGAATTTTTCCAATCCGAAACTCACCGCCAACAACTCTTTCTCTATTTGCGCGTACCGCGTTTCCGCGTCAGTAAGGGACCTACTGGCATAAGCCGCTGGCCTGCCATCCTGGAAGAGTACGGGGCCCAAACCATATTCACACGCGTCGTTTTCCAGGGTCAACTCCTTGTTAGGGTCGTAGAAAGCCAATACTGGGGCTTTTGTGATACTGTCCCGCACTCGTTCGAATGCCTCCTGTTGGGTTTCGGACCACACCCATGGAACATCCTTTTTGGTCAAGTTCTGTAGAGGGGTTAACAGTACGGTGACGTGATCCAAGAATTTGGCAAGGTAGTTAATCATGCCTAAGTAACGTCGGAGTTCTTCGAGATTCTGAGGAGCCGACATCTCGGAGATCGCCTTGACTTTTTCAGGGTCTGATTGTAGGCCTTCTGACGTAATGCGGTGACCCATGAAGGTTATCTCAGACATCCGGAGCTCGAGTTTGTCCAAGTTGAGTACGATGCTGCTTTCCTCACATCGCACAAGGAACAGTTCCAGGTTTCGATCGTGGGTTTCCATGTCCTCACCATGAATAATCACATCATCTGCAAGGCACACGATGCCAGGGAGTCCTTCCCGTTGCTCGAGAAGCTTTTTCTGGAAAATTTCCGACGACACGTTGGTCCCAAACGGCAAACGGCACCACATATACCGGCCATAGGGCGCCTGGGACGTGGTTAATTTACGAGATTCGTCGTCTCGTTGAACGTGCCAGTACCCGGAACTGGGGTCAGCTTTGGAGAAAACACGTGACTTGCTGAGTTCATGGAGCGTGTCTTCAAGTATGGGTAGTGTGTAGTGCTCTCGTTGTAGAGCCTTGTTCAGCTCTCGTGGATATAAACAGATCCGTAGATCCCCCGACTTCTTCTCTACGATCACCAGCTGGCTGACCCATGGTGTCGGCTCATCAATTGGCGCGATAACCTGTAGTTTCGTTAAACGATCCAGTTCCGCCTTCAGCTTGGGCCGCACAGCAATGGGCACGCGACGCGTTGCCATTACTACTGGTGTACCGTTCTCATCCACTTTAAGACGGTGTTTGCCGGGAAAAGATCCTAGTGAACCACGGAACACATCAGGATGCGTATCGACGAGAGACACAGCTGCGACTCTGTCGACATTTTCATCATTGACAGTTATCAATTTCATCTGTTCCGCTGCTCTCAAAACGATGAGCGGAGTAAGATCCTCTTTAACCACAACAAACTCAACCGAGTATTTCTTGTTGGTTTTCAGATTACGAACCGTCGTGCGACAAGATCCAAGTGGAGACAACTCTGTGTGATTCCACATCTTGAGTTTTCTGTCCGTCGGTGTAATCGTGCCAGCGTAGCGCGCTGGTAATATGTTTACAGAAGAGCCAGTGTCAATCTGAAACACCACGTCAGATTCTCCAACGCGTAAGTGACATTTGATGTCCTTAGTACCTGGTGTGTGTATAGAGTTTTTCCATTCCTCGTCAGACGACGAGTACTCAGTGACCTGGTGATCGCCTTTGTCACGTGATGACTTGTAGGTGGAGAACTTCTTCGGACACCTGTTCGCGAAATGATTTAGCTGTTTACACTTGGTACAGCTTTTCCCACACGCCGGGCATTCCTCCTTTTTCATCACGTGTATTTTTCCACAAAACTTGCATTCGCGTTCGTTTGTATTGAAACCAGTAGTAGTCTTTCTCTCTGGGCCCCGTACGCGCTTCTTGTAAGGTTTGCGCGAGGCGATTTTGTTCACCGTGTCAGGTCGGAGCATTCGATCTTGCGTGGTTGCATTTTCAGCTGCCTTGCAAATGTCGATACAAGTTTCCAGAGTAAGTTGTCGTTCCTTGAGTAGAGTAGTTTGAGTGGTGGCGTCCTTAATCCCCAGCACTATCCGGTCACGGAGAATAGAATCCACACAGTTTGCACAATAATTGCATGTTTTAACCAGCGTCCGAATTGCAGCGTGAAAACTTTCGAAACTCTCACTTTCTTTCTGTTCACGTTTGTTGAAAACGAAACGTTCATAGATTTCATTGATTTCTCCCACTGCGAACGCGTCAAATTTTTCCAAAACATCCTCTACAGTTCTATCTACTTCAGGAGTTGGAAAATTGAAACCGTTATAAATTTTCAGGGCCTCGTCACCAAGTGTATGTAGTAGTAGTGCCACTTGGTACGGCATCTGCTGGCCATTCAGATGAGTGATCACAGCATAGTTTTGCCACTTTTGTTTGAATAATCTCCAGTTTTCTGCGACATTTGTCTCTAAATTCACTGGTTGAGGGGCCCTGATACCATGCACTGGGTGTGGAACCGGTGGAGGAGGTTCAGCCATAGTAGTGGAGCAATATCGTGCACAAAACTAGCCGAATTGTGCACTTCGAGGTAAAAGCATGATAGTAGCCAAAGATGTCCTGACCATTTCCTGATAAGGACCCACTCATTTTTTCCCAGTATGGCCGCCAAATTCAAGATGGCCGGCAATATAATGGTCAATTACAGCAATATGATAATAATACTGCTTATTGTTTTAGTCGAGATCATGAAACTTGCAGCGATGCTTGTTATTAATGCTCTAGTCCGTTTTCAAGAAAGATCTGTAAAATTATTTTCCAAGGTGGCCGCCGAATTCAAAATGGCGGCCATGATAATGGTCAAATTAGTGGTAAATCATCATATAATGCGTAAAGGGTTATGTCTGTATTGTGCACTTAATGTATTGTGCTGAAGCCAAGCAAATAATTCCTGCTACGAATAAACTTTATCTTTCACGGTAAAATGACAGTCGTATTCAAGATGGCTGCCAAAAGAAACGCATTTTAATATGAAAAAACAGTCCAAGGACCACTTTCTGGATCTTGGAGCAACGTCGGTCCTCGGAAACATAGTAAGAATTCAAGCTTTGGTCCTCATCTTACGGTTTATATGTGTACCCACACGCCCGCACACACCAACACACACACCAACACACACACACACACACGCACGCACGCACACATAAACATACATGACTCAAGTGTGGACAGGCAGGACGGCGATGCGGCCATTGGTGGCGAGAACAACGTAGGGGAGTTTTTTGTAGAGAAGGTTTATGAAAGTGGCGGTATACCGGAATTTTCGTCGAAACCGGTTGTCCTAAAAATAGATCGCCAGCTAGCGCACTATCAAAGCAAACGTTCTGACTCTTTCAGCAGTCATTCGTTCAACCACTTACGCCACGATGTTCTCGTGTACCACTTGCTCCAAGTCCTTTACACGCTTGCACGACTTACAACGCCATGAGTCTACCATCCACGATGCTACTGCCCAGTACACATGCGAGACCTGCGGGGATACATTTAATCGCCTGGATAGTTTACAGTGCCATGAACGGTTTCTCCATGAGAAATCCAGACACCGCTTCAGACTACACAGTCAGTTGAGATCTCACCAAAGTGTAATCCATGGACATCCTTGAGTCTACTTTTCAAGATCCTGTTGGCGAGTATACATGTTCGATCTGCAGGAAGTCACTTAGTCGTAAGGATAATTTACGGTGACATCAACGTTCGGTCCAAAGAGCACCCAGCCATGCATGCCAGCATTGCGGTCGAGTCTTCAGACTCCACAGTCAGTTGAGCCCCATCAATCCGAAAGACATCCACAGTTTGTGTTCCATTTTGTGTTCCATCCAATACAACACATATAAGGGAAGTGGGAAGAGGTGCCGACATATTGACTGCGTCACATGACTTCACAGAATAGTCTTCTGGTTAACCTATTCTAAAGCACAAACCAAGAATCTAACGATTCGTGATATATGTTGTATCTCAGGAACGCTTTCATTGTACCTGTTCATGTGGCAACTTGGATGATATGACCACACGGCTCCTAGCACCGACATAAGCGGTATTAGATACAAATATAGAGAGCTATGATGGAAATGCTCTGACAACTCGTATACTGGTAATTGGTGAGCTGTTTCGCTGTGACAACTCGTACATGACTTATACTAATACTTATTCTCATGGTCGTCTTCTGATTGAACAAGAGCCGTCTGAGATCAACACAATTAACTTCTGATTTGAGAAGAGCAGCTGACTATGCGGCCAGACACGGACAATAACATAAGTGAATAGTAAACACACCCATAGCGGCTCCCCCAGCGTGGGTGTGCTCTGATGGACGGGATAATAAAATGATTGACCTGTAATCCTTGTTGTTGTTGTTCTCTTATTTGACTAACCCAGCGTGGGTGTGCTCTGATGGACGGGATAATAAAATGATTGACCTGTAATCCTTGTTGTTGTTATTCTCTTATTTGACTAACCAATCAGAATAGTACTTACCACAGACTCGTAGTGCTACGTATAAGCGCACATGTGTGATATCGCCTATAAAACACGTCCCTCTGGACCCCACACCCCCATTTCAACTGTTGCAGAGCCATGACGGAGACCCATCCCTATGCCACTCGCATTTTACAGCATGTGACCGTGGTTAACTCACTCATGGGTTACCGAGCAGTGGTTCGGTCCATGTTTGCAGATGGCGACGACAACGAAGGGCGATGCCAGATCCTGGAAGAGTTCACAGAAGCGGTCCTCGACTCGATGGCGAGGTGTGCTATCACCCACCACTATACTGGACTATGAGAGCCATCCTTGATGCTCGGGCTATGGACCACGAGCGCTCACGCCGGAACCAGCGACGGCTCGTGGGCCTCGCAATGGTCTTTGTTCTATTGACCCTGACGCTGTGGCTATGACAGTTCTGTCTTCCAGCGACAGAAAAGAACGGCTCTTCAGAGCCTCCATGTCTTCCAAAAGAGAAACGGCTAACTAAGCACGATGTTCACACACACATACACAAACACACACACGCACACACACGCGCGCGCGCGCACTCACTCACTCACCATCGTTAGTGCGTCTATGCCTTAACCCTATCTGGGCTGGGCGATTTGGGGTGTGTCGCAGCCTGGGGGGGGGCGGAAAGTGCCCCCCTATATATTTTCTCTACCACTAAGGCTAGAGCGCTGAAACTTACCACACAGTATCTTGGGTTCAAGCTCTACAGGAAAATGTAAAAAAATCCAAGATGGCCGCCATGATGACGTCACAGTGAGGTCATCTTCTCGGAAGCCATTTTTCAGCCTTTTTGTGGTCGATTTTTCGAAATTTTCATTTTTCAGATTTTTCTCTCGAAAAAAATCTTATAAAATAGAGAATAAATAGTTTTGCATAAATAATATACTTTCAAGGCCTTTTAGGCAAGGAAAATGTGAAGAAATGGACCGAAAAGATGAAAAACACGACTTTCGCGGATACCACATGGCCGGCATTTTGAATTTACCCATGATCCTCTACCCGAGGGTATACGAAAATAGACTCAAAATGACCCCAATAAGATAAGCTTAAAAGTCACCAAGTTTCAGCCTCCTCGGTTTTGTCGTTTCGGAGCAGCAGAGAAAAGTTCACTAGGGGGGGCACTTTTCGCCCCCCCCCAGGCACGCCACACGGGCAATTTGGACCACGGATGGTCCATCTCTACCCCAAACACCTTCCTTCACACGCTCAAAATGCCCACTTTGGATACTACTCCTATTGATGACATCACCAACGATGTCACAGATGACGTTGAGATCTCTCAAGTCGTGGTCTAGACACCAAGGACTTCACAATGACACATCATACGACGCATTCGGACCAAGAATGGTCCTTCAATCGCTCAAACACACTCCCACGCACGCCCTGCATGACATCTTGATGTTACTACTGCCCAACTGAGCATGCGTAGCGCAATGCTACTTCCAACAAAAACCATACCATTCGTTGTCTACATGCAGACAGCTAAAGGATGACACCCAACACGGTCCATTCGGACCACGGATGGTCCATCTCTACCCCAAAAAACTCTCTCCACACCCCAAAAATGCCCACTTTGGCTACTTCTCCTACTGATGACCTCACCGATGACGTCACAGACGACGTGGACATCCCTCAAGACGTGGTCTACACACCGAGGGCTTCACTTTGACACCTCACACGACGCATTCGGACCAAGAATGGTCCCTCAATCGCTGAAATATATCAAGGCGCACCTACAGAATGACCACTTTACTTACTACACCTCAACTGCCCATGCGCAGATTGGCGCGACTTCCAATCAAAAACACGCCAGTCTGACTCAACCCCACGAAAGCTTCACTAGCATACCCCAACCGGTCCATTTGGATCAAATATGGATCCCTTGATTGCTCAAACATGTCATTTCCCACTTCCAAAATGACATCATTCGTTACTACTGCCCAACTGCGCATGTGTAGCACAATGCGACTTCCAACAAATACCATACCATTCGTCGTCTACATGCAGAGAGCTACAAGTTGACACACCACACGGCCCATTCGGACCACGGATGGACCATCTCTACCCCAGACACCTTCCTTGACATCACCCAAATGCCCACTTTGGCTACTACTCCTACTGATGACGTCATCAATGACATCACAGATGATGTGGACATCCCTCAAGTCGTAGTCAAAACCGAAACATTAAATGGAAAATGACGGAGACACCAATAGCTAGCATCATGCCAAGTTTTAGGCTTCTGACACAAATCAAACAATGAACTAAGGTAATTTCAGTATTTGGCCATTATAATGGCGGCCATCTTGTATTTGGCGGCCATGTTGGAAAAAAATTGTGTGGGTCCTTATCAGAAATTGATTGGGTCGTCATTGGCTACTACTATGCCAAGTTTCGTGCTTTTACCTCGAAGTGCACAATATTTTCACCATATTGCTCTACTTTAGTAAGTGTTCAGAATGAAACACTATTTTTTCTAGTGTATCGTGAGAAATTTTTTTTTCTCTCACAGTGTAACACAGATTCCAGTCTACCAGATACTCAGATTCCACACAGTTTACAGTTTTTGTTGTGTTTTTCAGTGTACCAATGTTTATGTAAACACTTTTTACAGTGTACCCGATAGCGGTGAGTCAATGTATACAGTGTGCCAAAAATTTACTTCACAGTTCACACAACATGCATTGAAATGTAGCAATTCAATGCCCAGGTTAGAATGTCAGTAGTTCAGACAGCCGTCTGGTGAAGGTAGATACACACACAGTTGCTTCAGTGTTCAGCACAGACTACGACAGAGATCTGTCGTTCCCAAAATCATTTATCAGTTTATGAAAATATTCTCCCGTCCACACAGTGTAGCCTTTATAGACACATAGCGGAGTTTAAGTTTACTCACGGTCAGTATTGCAGGCATACAGCACATTCCAGGCAGTTACAGTTCAGTGTCAGTGGAACGCGGGAGAAAACTGGGGCACACAGCTGTTGTATGGACGCACGTGGTTACTGGAAATTACACAGAGATCTGTGATAGTGTTCCGACTTGAGAGTTCTAAACTATGCCAGAAAACCACTCACACACAAGAATGAGCATGGATCCGGAGCACCGCTGCCACCATGTTACGTGATGCACATGAGATGTGACACGTAGAGTTATGAAGTACGAGTTAAAACACGAGTTCTTGACTAGAGAGATTTAATCCTGTCTCTGTGTGTGAATACAATGGCGTCTAACTCTGGCAACCTCTAGCGGATAACACAGACTTATCTTGCTTCATTAATGCTACATCGGTGACGTAATGCTACATGAATACTAGCCGATTTGTATAAACTTTGGCTTGTATTTATACGAATACAAGAATTACAATTATGCCAATGGAGCAAAAGGACTGAAAATGGGCCAAAACCATTTTCCCTGAAATTCTACCATTTGGTATGAATGTATACGGATAAGGCCACATGCACTTAAATTTCATGGTAATACGATTAGTAAGCATACATCACGCACATTGAAAAGTGTTTGATAAGCATCCAAGAGAAATATATCCAGGAAATTATTACATAACATTAACCAGTCAATCTTAGTTCAGAACAGCCAGGAGGCAGCCCACAGAAAAAGGAGCACAGAAAACGCCTTTGCGCCATATACTGCTATACATTATCTTCTTACATCCTGTATTTGATAACAAAATCGCTTGTCAGATCAAGAAATAGGTCAAAAGGTCAATTAGAGATCGAATTGTCAAACAAGGTAATGATGGATTGAAATCGGTGTTATGGCTATTAGAGTCTAGTTAGTGGGAAATATGTAATTTAAATGTTGGGACACAGGCTTTTTATCAAAAAATGCTATCATGATAACATAATCTTAGGCGAATATAAGTGAAACGGATTTAACTTACACACGGTCGCAATTGTTCTGCATAACCAACCCAAACAACATCTACCGGTATGTTCTGGAGGTAGAGATTGGTGCCCAGTATGGAGTCACCTTTAAATTACTGGTATGCTAAATGTAATATATATTTAATCTGATTAGTTTTTTCCAACTGTACACCAAAAATACATATTTTTCACCAGCATTTAACTACCATTAACGATTCGAGTTCCATCGTCATCACATAACTTCATATCGATGAATCATGAGTGAATGATGCGTATCTCACATGTGAATGATGTATCTCATATGAATTTCATATGAGACATGCGTGATTCTCATAAAATATGGCAATGTCTATTTTCCTCAACCTTTATGAAGTGAAATTCTTTCATTGCAATAGTAAAGTGTGCAAAAGCAAGTCAGACACCACTTAATTCAATTTATGCAAGATTTACTGTGTATTTTTTCACAAATTATGTTTCTCACATGCGTGTCTGATGCTAGGAAAGAAGATAATGCATGTGAGTTCACATATGAATAACACGAGGTGCAACTTTGAAGGTGTGAACATACAAGCAACTCGTTAAAAGATTCATGAAGGTGCGCTCATAATGGGCCTAAACTGATAAGAAATGATGTTCGATAGCGTCAAATGGGAAGTGAAGTTACCAGTATTAGAAGGTTCCTAGAACCATCGTGTCCACGATATTCCACTCCCCCAGATGTTTCACTCACATGATTATACTAATAGCAATAGGCTCGAACTAACCAGACAGCGATAATTATCACATAAAATTGCTTGGCTTTCACTAATTTGGAATATTGAAATGAAGACAACTCTCCAAATGGACAACAATTATCTGGAACACAAATTCCAAATGATCCCTCATGCATGATATCTTGAATTTTCCCATGATGCTTTTTGTAAGGAGTCTGTATCATCACAAAATGGGCACAGAATGATAAACTGCAATGTAAGAAATGTCTCAGTTTGGTAAATGAGTACATTGATATAACTGAGGTAGACAACTCTGCGAATGATATAAAACAAATATGTTGGTTTTAGTGGATAGTCATTAAACATTTGTTTTCGGTGCGTCTTGTGAAAGAATAAATAAATAGGGTCAACATAAATTCTAAATGATTAGCTATGATGTGGAACAGTTGAATTATCAACATTGATACAAAGCATGTTACAAAAGTTGGGAAAAGAGACATTTTTATTAGACACCATGCAGTGGATCGCCATGTTGAATTTCCCATGATGTTAATAACTAGTTTTACAAAGAGTACAAGGAAGAGATAGAGAATTAAGGTTTAACGTCGCGTTGTGGGTACAAGCGATGGGCTATGAGATGGGAAAGTGTGTGGCGTCCTCACACTTGTTCCTTCCACAATAAGATGGGCTGAAAATTTACAGCACAAATATGGATTATACAGGATTTATGTCATCCAAGATGAAAAAAAATCAAGGTGGCAACCAGCCTTTTCATATTTAGGAATGCCCTAAGAATGGTTTCCACCCAGTTGCCAGGTTTTGTTCGTTGGATTTAACCCAAAGTCGCTTTTGGCAGAATCGCCCCGTGTCTAGATCTAGTCCTGCTACATTTTCTTAGTATCCTGCGTCTAAAACAGACATGACTTTTTCGTGCATGCAATATAAGATTTTTCTGAAGTTTTGCCAAGGAAAGTCAGATTCGGTAATTCACACTAGTCTACCGAGTGTGAACTTTTCAGAATAAACCTAAAGGATTTATTTGTCATTTCTTGGTGGAGGTATTCTCTCTCACAAGATCATTTCAACTGAACATCATTGAACAACAGGTTCTGTTTCTGTAATGCACTGCTTATGCCACTTAAAGCTGGAATATGATGTATAAATTCACCAGCCTAGCACTCCCGTATATTTTTCCCGTATTCGAACCTCTGTTTGCTCACTAAAATACATGAACATAGACCAATGTTTTCATAAGCACTGTCGTTCCTGCCGCCCCGAGATAATGCTCCAGATACAACTGACTAGAGGAAAGTATTTTTGGACGTTAATAACGTAATATTGCACTAAGAAAACTTGATGTCTTGCGGTGTATCTATACGAGTCTCGCGTCTGATGTTCCCATCAACGCTATTTTAGTAGAGACTCGGACTGTTCTATGTACTCCGGTACTCCTTCGGCATTAGCAATATTTATCAACCCGTCTCCCCAATCATTGTATGTCTATAGAAATCTACACCAGTGGCTATCATCTGCATGTTCTCAAGCCGCGTCTACCAGAGCTATTGATTTTTGCTAATCAACGTGGCAATAAAAAGGAAAAAAGTAATAATCAGTTTCCACGATTTGTACAATTGGCGCTTTGACAGCTAGACATCAATTTCATATCGCCATAAGATTTCATTGGGAAACATTAGTCTCTATTGCAGTAACTTCATCCACTTCAAGCTACTGGCATGATGATATAATCAAATCACGGTGTTTAACGCATTTCGCTATCACTGAGTAAATATTATCTTTTGATATGGTAATAGTTCAATTCAAAATACACTCTTATCAATATTGGTCGATTTGAACTCTCTATCACTGAATTAGATGTCCGATCCAATTAATTCTTTTCACGAATATATGTCTATTTGTGTGCCATATCCGGTTAATAGGAGAAAAAAGTTTAATGTAAATCACTTCATCGGGCTTAGCTGAAGCAATGGGAATTGCTCACCGCTTCTGTCTTGCAGGAAATTAGACTAGTTTGATGTATAATATGATTAATTCTCTTAATTTGATGCTGATGCTATTATATGAATTAAGTCTTTGGGTTATGGACGTGGGAATTCTTTAATGGACGACGGTTGAATATTGAATGACGGACTAGACGCTTGTATTTATATCAGAAAAGTTCCATCCAGAGGGAATTGTTGAGAAATGGTTATTTTAAATCGTCAGGGCAAGATTTTTATCCAGCTGAGAGTACAGGTTATATGGCCACGCTTTCCATGCCAGGTAATGCGAGTCTTGACTTGGACATCGATTCTCTCCTCCCGCTAAACGATAATCTTGTATTGATAACAGAAACACCAATGTTAGCCGATTTTACCGAGAAATCTTATGAACGTTCAGATACGATGAATCTCTAACTTTCCAATTCTCGTTAGTGCATTGGCTGTGGTGGATTACGTTCAGAAACAGAACGCACGTAATGAGAATAACTGAAATAAATTCCCCTGTCTTGAAAATAGTGATGCATATGTGAAATGCACAAATCTTCTCCATCTACATTCTGTGGTGCAGTTGCATATAGAACATTCACTCCTAAAGTTAAAGAAGCTAATTTCTTGTATTCACAGTCACTCAAACTACTATACTTCAGTTTGTTTATGCCTTATCCCCCTGTGATTAAGACATTAAAAAATGTGTCAACATATTACAGCTGGATAGATTTTGGCAACTGTGGGCTTCAATATTGTTCGAATATTTTATGCCCAAAGTCTTTGGAAAGACATGTTCTAAGGACACGTTTTGTGATAACTGGTAAGACACGAATCAGAATAATACAAGCAAAGTTATAGCACGCTGTGGCCGAGACATCAGGATTTGTTTAGGTCTCAACAAGCGAAATGCAACTCGTGCTTTCCAACAGATGAGTATCGAGCTGACAAATCCTGATCTCACACCCAACACCGATCAATATGAGTATAATATGCACGCATAGTTACGCATGTGCACCAGTATGTTGCCAATGCATAAGTGACTTAATAGTATGATTGGTAAGCAGAACATACCGAGAATTACCCAAGCCCCGAAGCCACAGAGAGACAAGCATTGCGCATTCACAGTGAACAGATAGAAATCTACATATATAATAACGATATGACAAAAAAGATGAGATCAGCCGAAATCACTGAAATTGTGCGATGTAGCCAGAAGTTTTAATACGACTGGCGAGATACGACAATTTTTTGCCGCTTCATCACTGTATAATATATTATATACCTAATGACTTAGGTGAAGGATATTGCAAGGCTGGAGTTGTCTCTTTTGTTTAGACAAAAATACAGTATCGGGGTTTCAATCGAAAAATACAATTTCAGATATCTGCAGATATCTGTCTAGCAGGCTAAACAAAATAATTAATTTTCAGGATTGTATTTTTCCCCTCAAATAAAGATCAAGTTCACGTCCTAACCAGATTAGGTTGCGAGTATTAGTTTATGAATCATTCTCACGAATGTTATATAAATTCATTATTCTCGGTTCTATTTCTCCAAATCAATGTTCCAGTCAGCTTTATCTCCATGCTATCCCGGCGCTATTTTAAAACATTTCAACACATAATATTCCATCTTCATCAGTTGGTGTACATGGATTCCAGTTTAGGTGAGGAAGAGAAGTATTTTTGAAAACTTCATGTCTTTGATATCCGATGCATGTGTTTATATATTCCACCTCATTTATTAAGAATTTCAGTAACATGATTGCTTTCTATAACAATGTGCTGGGCCGTTACAATACAACTGTATCTGTGTACACAAAAACAATGGACAATTGACGGATATTAAATTAATAACTCGGCAACTTTACCCTATTTCTTCACCTTGGTTGTAATGGATTGTACTGATGTGAATCGAACCCATGCTGAACCGATTTTGTCAATAACGAGAGTGCTTAACGTTATTATTATGCCATGGTGATCGACTCATGACCAATGTAATTACGCAAAAACATTTCAGGGATAAATATTGAATTCTCAATATATTTTGCCAAACCGTCACTATTTGTTTGCTTAGGAGTTCGTTTGTGTCCACTGTACTAGCTGTCTCAGTTTTGGTCGAAAGGTCATGAAACGTCGTCGGGACAGTATTGAGGTCCAACTAAGATAAAAAAGAAAATCAAAAAGGGCATCTTTCGCCTATTGGAGGCCGGAGTTGTTTTTATAGGAAAGCCCTGAAATTTCATCAAGGTATATGTAAGGTCCGCGGAATCTGCATAAAGCCAAATGCCCTTCAAAAAGGTCGTGCAGCTCTATGTCTACAGTTTTCGTCGAAAGGACCATGAACCTTTGTCACGATAGCTGCCGGGCGATACAAATTCAGAAATCAAAAGGGCATTTAATGCCTAATGGGAGCCAGAAAGTTTTTGGTTGCACGGCCGGCACGGTGATACTTAAGATAGCTATGGGATTTGGAATGGTGACTTTAGACAGCAAAAAGTCTGAAAGGGCAATTAGCAAAGTACGTGTACGGCTATTCATATCCATTAAAGGTACTCAGGATGGTTACAGAGCTGGAGTCGAGAGGATGTGGTGCAGGCAATCTGAATGACGTTTAACGCGCACTGGATGCCGAGAACATTCAATACACACTCTTATCAATATTGGTCGTTTTGAAAGCGCTATCACTGCATTAGATGATAGATCCAATTATTCCTTTCAACGAATATATGACTATTTGTGTGCCATATTAAAAAAACTTTAGTGTAAATCACTTCATCGGGATTAGCCGAAGCAATGCGAATCAGAAATGTTACATCCAGTGGGAATTGTTGAGGAAATGTCATTTGAAATTGTCGGGGAAAACTTTCTCATCCAGCAGAGAGTAAAGGGATACGTTTTGACTACATTGCCCAGCTAGATAATGTAAGGCTTGAGTT
The DNA here is from genome assembly GCA_036873755.1 of Hanleya hanleyi. Taxonomy (NCBI): domain Eukaryota; kingdom Metazoa; phylum Mollusca; class Polyplacophora; order Lepidopleurida; family Hanleyidae; genus Hanleya; species Hanleya hanleyi. Next base: position 24,175 of record JAVTVY010022015.1, read on the forward strand.
GGACATCGACCCTCCATTCTTGCTAAGCGATAATCCCGTATTGATAACAGAAACACCAATTTTAGCCGATTTCACCGAGAAATCTTATGAACGTTCAGATACAATTACTCTTCAACTTTCCAATTCTTTCCATTGCATTGGCTGTGTCGAGTACTTTCCCATACGGAACAAATGTAATGAGAAAACCGAAATAAATACCTTTGTATTCAAACTAGTGGTATACTTGTGAAATGCACATGTTTTCTCTATTTACATCCTGTTGTGCAGCTACATGTATTTCTAAAGTAACATAATCTAATTGCCCCAACTCATAGATACTCTAACTACAACACGTATAAGGGAAGTGGGAAGAGGTGCCGACATACTGACTGCGTCACATGACTTCACAGAATAGTCTTCTGGTTAACCTATTCTAAAGCACATACCAAGAATCTAACGATTCGTGATATGTGTTGTATCTCAGGTACGCTTTTATTGTACCTGTTCATGTGGCAACTTGGATGATATAACCACACGGCCCCTAGCACCGGCATAAGCGGTATTAGATACAAATATAGAGAGCTATGATAGAAATGCTCTGACAACTCGTATATTGGTAATTGGTGAGCTGTTTCGCTGTGACAACTCGTACATTGGAGATTGGTGAGCTGTGTCATCGTCAGATGTAAATGACGGCATTTAACACAAAAGACTAGTCTGTAAGGCCCGATGTCGACCAAGCATCAACTTCCCACAAATGCCAACATATATCAAAGACCAAAAGGTCTGTACAGGGGGCGGGCCTCGGGGACGAAACGTCCACCAGCAGAATCTCGCCATATACAGGTAAAAATTACAACACATATAAGGGAAGTGGGAAGAGGTGCCGACATACTGACTGCGTCACATGACTTCACAGAATAGTCTTATGGTTAACCTATTCTAAAGCACATACCAAGAATCTAACGATTCGTGATATGTGTTGTATCTCAGGTACGCTTTCATTGTACCTGGACGGCCGGATGTAGAGAGATTGGGAGTCGGACGTGTTTTCACTTCGCTCCGAGAAATTTGTCTAATTCTGCGGATTACAGCTGATCTTAGCTCTGATTTTTGTGTAATATATTTTGTGAATACTTTTGGCAAATACCTGTGGTGAAAGTTTAGAATTATTTCTCAGTTTTTTGCTGTTCAGGGCGTTTTTCTGACTTAGTCAGTTTGGCCTGGTTTGGGAAGGCAGGAGAGCCGCCATTACTGCCGTCTCGGTCTTTGTGACCGAGAGGGTTGGTGTGCTTTTTTCTCTGTCTCCCTCTTCTCTGTTTGTTCGCTGTCTGTAAATATTTCGTATTTTGCTGTTGTATATATATATATCCTTGTTGACTTGATCTAGTCTGAAGTTGGTTCGTTTTTCGTTCAGTTTGACGTAGGTCGATTTGCACATAATAATTTTGTAAATCAGGGTAGGTTGAATACATGTAACATACCGAAGTTATATAGCTGTGCTTTGTAGGCTTAGACCTGAGTGTACAGCTGTGCGCTAGCCTTTGTTCTCTGTTCTTTTGTTCCTCGTTGTAACCAGGCAACTCGCTGGGTTTAAGACTAGGCTTTTGTTCTGCCTGGCCCTAAAGTTTCAGTGTATTGTTGTAACGGTTACAGTGTACGTCTTTGGAGTGAGGCTCCATCGGGGAGTATTCAATGTTTACTCTGTGGGGAGGCTCACTGTTGGGGTTTGTGCGTGTCACTATTTGTAGTTGTATTTAGGGACTATCAATACTAGTTTTTTTTATCAATTTTTTCCCCCCACTATGGCCTTTAGAAAGTATGATAGGTCTCTGAGCCTACAACTTAAAGGTCTAGAGAAAGCTAATGCGGAAGATATATATCACGCATTGAAAGACACTGTTGGATCAGGACCGAAAATCCTTAAGGGTCTAGTACAGGTATCAAATACCTTGTGGAACGTCACACTGGCAAATGAAAATACCAAAACTCGCCTAGTGCTGGAAGGTATTCGCGTTAGAGATCAACGTGGCCATTTTGAGGAAATAGACTCAGGAAAATTGTTAGTAAAGATGAAAGGACCATGCGATTTCCCAGATTCTGCGATCAGAAGTGCTTTTGAGGTTTATGGTGATGTTCTCTCTGTACAAAAAGAGTTCTACTCTTTCGATAGAGAGTTTGAGACAGGGGTTCGAAGAATTTGGATGACGAAATTCAAACGACGTCTTCCTTCTTCTATTTTTGTTGGAGGTATGAGACTTCCTGTATGGTATAACGGTCAAGTAAAAACATGTTATACTTGTGGTTCAGAAGATCACATGAACTGGAGGTGTCCTTTGAAAAATAAATGCCTGATCTGTCATCAGGAAGGACACTTTAAAAAAACCTGTCCAAAAGCCAAACAGGTTTCTGGAGATACCGTAACTAACGGCGGAAAGGGTGGTTCTTCTGGTCCTCGCTCTGCTCCGCCCGTAGAAGTCCGAAGAGGACTTGGCGCTATAGACCTAGGCCTGTGGAAGACTGTAGGCCCTGATGGCAAACCTATCAAAAGTCATCAGGAGATAGTTGCCGCCGAGAGCAATGAGAAAACCCCAAACCGCTACGAGTGTCTCGATGACGCGATGGATGAAGCTTGTAATTCGGAAGATGAAGATGTCAGTGAGAGTGAGGTTTGCGATGATGTAGAGGCCGAGCCAGGTGATCAGAAGTCAGATGATCAAAAGTCGATTTCTGATCAGACTGAAAGTGTTGACGTAGTATTAACTCCGGAAGTTGAATTGAAGGGTGACAACTTACCGGATACTGGTAGTGTTTCGGGTCAGGATGCACTTGTGCAGTCTGTGGATTCCTTCATTACTCCTATTCACTCCGGTGTAGATGTAAACTTTACACCAAACGAGGAAGTAATGGAGGAGTTCGCAGAAAAAGAAAGTAGTCAGCAGTCTGGTAATAATAAAGCTACCTCGAACCAGAAAAAGAAGAATGAAGAGAATTCCATGGATATCGAGTCCGGCAAGCGCCTAAGGTGGTCGATGCTACTCCAACTCCTACCAGCGATACACTCAATCTTCTTTCTGATGAGGAGTATCAGGAGTGTAGTGATCGTCCGCTAAAGGGCGAGACTTCCTTGAACCAAAGGTCGAGGGACTTGTTGGGACAAGAGAGACAGAAAGAAGTTTGTAGGAAGGAAAATAAAAAAGACAAGAGAGAACAAAGGAAAAAAGATAAGAAAGGTCAAAAAGAATTACCCAAAATAAAACGTACATAATGGCTAAGCTAACCTTATATATCTTGGCTTGGACAGCTTTATGTTTTATTCCTATATACGGACTAAAGATGGCTCAGCCACCAACTATCGTTCAGTGGAATTGCAGAGGAGTTTGGCCAAATTTGAATGAACTCCAATTATTAACTCAAGATTATGAACCATCAGCTTTTTGTCTCAACGAGACCTTTCTGAAGAAAGCAGATAAGGAAAAATTTAAATTTCGCCAATACACACCTTATCATTCCTACGCTTTAGACGAAAATGGAAAAGCTACTGGTGGTTCCTCAATATTGGTTAAAATGGGTGTTTTACACAGTCCTGTTGATTTAGTGACAGATTTACAAGCTGTAGCAGTTTGTATTACCTTGAATTCTGTTTTCACATTATGCACGGTGTACATACCTTCTTCTGGTAGTCTCCGGCTAAATGAACTTCAAGATCTTTACGATCAGCTCCCGAAACCTTGTTTATTGATGGGTGATTTTAACGGTCGTAACATCCTCTGGGATAACGAAGACAATTGTAAAGGTAAAATTCTCGAAAATTTTATATCAAATAATTCGTTGTGTATTTTTAATGATGGTTCTTATACACATTTGTCCTCGGCCCATGGAACCTATACAGCATTGGATATCTCACTTTGCGACCTTCCTATTCTTGAAGAATTTTCCTGGTCTGTTCATGATGACCTTTGTGGAAGTGATCACTTTCCCACTGTCCTTAAAGCTGTTCATTCAGCTGATGACCCTCATTTCACTAGGTTTAATTTCAAGAAAGCAAACTGGCCCGAGTTTGAAAAGCTTTGTTCACAAAAACTACAATCAGTCTCCTTCGCTGATGCTTCAGATCCTATACAGCTATTCTCAGATATGTTGATAGAAATTGCCAACCAAACCATTCCCACATCTTCAGGAGTTGCACATATTAAGAAACCTTGGTTTAATTATGACTGTAAAGAAGCAAGAAAATGTAGGAAGAAGGCTGAACGATATTTCCGCCGACATCCTAATCCTGAAAATTTGAAAGATCTCAGAGTTACAAGAGCTAAAGCTCGTAGAACCATGAAACAGAATAAACGTGATTCTTGGAGAAAGTATGTTTCCAAGATAAATACTCATACTCCAATAACAAAAGTTTGGAATATGATCCAAAGAATAAAAGGTAAAAGCTCCAAGTCCAGCGTTCATCATCTCAACGATGGAAATCAGGTGATTACTGACAAAGTAGAAATTGCAAATAAATTATGAGAAACAATTGCCAAAAACTCTTCATCAGAAAATTATGTACCTAAATTTCAAAGTTTCCAAAAAAGAGAAGAGAAAAATGAAATTAAATTCACTTCCGGTAACCATGAAGGCTATAACGCTTCGTTTACAATTGAAGAACTTCATGCTTCTCTGACGAAAGCTCATGATCCTGCTGCAGGCCCTGATAATATTCATTATCAGCTTTTGAAACATCTACCGGAATCATCTCTAGGAATCATCTCTAGAAATCCTATTACGCATATTCAATAGACTTTGGTATAGAGAAGAATTTCCTCCGTCCTGGCACAATGCCATAGTTATACCAGTACCAAAGCCTGGTCGTGACCATACAGACCCTGGTAATTATCGTCCGATTTCACTAACTAGTTGTGTCTGCAAAACTATGGAACGCATGATAAATGATCGCCTTGTTTGGTACCTGGAAACTGAAAAGAAACTTACTGATATTCAAGCTGGTTTCCGAAAAAATAGAAGTACCATTGATCATTTAGTCAGACTAGATTCGTATGTTAAGAATGCTTTCGCCAAGAACGAACATGTGGTTTCTGTCTTTTTTGATTTAGAAAAAGCCTACGATACTACATGGAAATACGGGATTCTTAAAGATCTTCAAAAGATGGGATTAAAAGGTCGTTTACCCGTTTTTATTTCCAACTTTTTGAATGACAGACAATTCCAAATTCGTTTGGGTACAACTATGTCTGATCATTTTGATCAAGACCAAGGTGTTCCACAGGGCAGTATTTTGTCTACTACTCTGTTTAGTATCAAGATCAACAGCTTGGCTGCAGTTCTGAATAAATCAATTGATGGCTCACTTTTTGTAGACGATTTCAATATATCGTGTAGTGGGAAAAGTATACACAATATTGTGAGAACATTACAACTTTGTTTACACAGAATTCAGAAATGGTGTCTAGGAAATGGTTTCAAATTCTCCAGAGCTAAGACAAATTGTATACACTTTTGCAGAAAATATTTCCAGCACGAAGATCCAGTACTTACCTTAGATGGAACTGAAATCAAAGTGGTAAAAGAGGTCAAATTTCTAGGCATATTGTTTGATCAACGACTAACTTTCAAATCTCATATAAATTGCTTAAAAGCCAAATGCACGAAAGCTCTAGATTTGTTGAAAGTCGTTGCCAGCTATAAATGGGGGGGAGATCAGCAAACTCTCCTTCATTTATATCGATCGCTTGTTCGTTCCAAACTCGATTATGGTTCTATTGTTTACAATGGTGCAAGCAAGTCAAACTTGGCAAAGCTAGATCCTATTCTCCATCAAGTACTAAGGCTTTGCCTCGGTGCGTTCAGAACATCACCCAAAGAAAGCTTGTATGTGGAAGCGGATGAATTTCCTTTAGAACTTCGGAGAATTAAATTATCGCTGCAATATATCACAAAACTGCGTTCGAACCACTCAAATCCTGCATATAACTGTGTTTTCAACCCTGACTACGCAGATTTATATTCGCAAAAACCCTCGATTATTCCACCTCTTGGAATCCGTATGAAACCACACCTTGTAGCAGCTGGTATTAAAGTTAGTCAGATTTTACCTAACGAGCTCTTGCCAACTCCACCATGGCAGTTAGCTACGCCAGAGGTAGATATTTCACTGACTAAATATAAAAAGGCAGACACGAGCCAGCTCGTGTATACACAAGAATTTGGTCTACTGAGAGAGAAATACAGCTCACATCAGGCTATTTATACAGATGGTTCTAAAGATGGTGAGAGAGTAGCATGTGCTACTATCTTTAGTTCCAAAACTAAAACGTATCGACTGCCAGGTAAAAGTTCCGTATTTACTGCAGAAGCAAAAGCTCTATTATCAGTTTTAGAAGGTATTGGATCCACTAGAAGGAAAAAATATGTCATATTCTCAGATTCACTGTCATGCCTTAAAGCAATTAAAAATGGAAATTCCACTCATCCCACCATCTTAGAAATTCTACAATTATATGACACCAGATTTGATCAACAGATAGATATTGTGTTTTGTTGGGTGCCTAGTCACGTGGACTGAGGTACATCATTTTTAGATGACGACTCTATAACGAATATTATGGATTAAGAATACTGATCAGCGATACGGATTTGATATTTGGAACATCATGATGTCTTGCCGGCATCATTGAAAACTGTTGACCGCTTCTCTCTTGCAGGAAACAAGCCTATGTTTATGTATACTTTTGTCTTTTTGAATTTGGTGCTAATACTGTTATATGGAAATGGAATAGGTCTTTGGATTATGGACGCGGATATTCTCTAATGGACGACGGCTGGATTATGAATGACGGACTAGACGCTTGTAATCAAAGGTAACACTGAAGCTGATACATTGGCTAAGGCAGCTCTAGATGAAGAAGTTGACCCTGTTGGAATACCATACAGCGATTTCAGACCATCTATCTGCGCTTATATAAGAAAGCTGTTTCAATCTTTATGGGATACTATGGATAATAACAAACTTCACGAGTTCAAAAAAACGGTTGGTTATACTCACCTGAACAGTCATAAACGTTTCGACCAGGCCATGATTAGACGATGTAGGATCGGTCACACACGATTAACTCATGAATATTTACTAAAACAGGAGCCGATTCCAAGGTGTATACCTTGCCATGAAGATCTCATGGTGAAACATATTCTCATAGACTGCATAGATGTTAAGACTGTAAGAGATACTTTTTATCGTGCGGCTACGCTGGAGAATCTTTTTAGCAGAGTGAAAGAGGATTGTATTTTAGGTTATTTGAGAGAGATTGGTTTGTTGTACAAATTTTAATGTTTGTACCTGTTTTAACGCATTAGTTTACCGAGTTTTTGAATTGATTACTTAGAATTTTGTTTGATCGTCGCTATATAGCTGAAATATTGCTGAATGCGACGTTAAACCTTAATTCTCTCTCTCTCTCATTGTACCTGTTCATGTGGCAACTTGGATGATATGACCACACGGCTCATACTTCATTTTATTACCGCCTTATCCCATTGTGATTAAGACATCAAAGAATGAGCCAATATTTTTCAGCTGAGTGGATTTTGGCAACTGTGGGCTTCAATATTTTTCGAATATTTTGTGTCCACATTGGAAGGCATCTTTTAAGGGCACGTTTTGAAATAACAGCAGGTTAGATTACCAAAAATGAAGACACGAATTGGAGTAATAATAAAACAGTTATAGTAGGCTGTGTGTGTGTGTGAGAGAGAGAGAGAGAGAGAGAGAGAGAGAGGGAGAGAAATTAAGGTTTAACGTCGCGTTCCAGCTATATAGCGACGATCAAACAAAATTTTAAGTATTCAAGCAAAAACAAGTAAATAGCCTAGCAATCTAGAAATAATCAACACTACACATCAAAAACATGTACATACATGAAAACGTGATACAACAAACCGATTTCTCTCAAATAATCTAAAATACGACTTTTAATACGACTTGCGAGATACGACAATTTTTTGCCGCTTCATCACTGTATAATATATTATATACCTAATGACTTAGGTGAAGTTAAAACTGAATCAAGTGACACTTTGTTCTTAGGATGGATTTAAGCGCCAGGATATTGCAAGGCTGGAGTTGTCTCTTTTGTTTAGACAAAAATACAGTATCAGGGTTTCAATCGAAAAATACAATTTCAGACATCTGCAGATATCTGTCTAGCAGGCTGAACAAAATAATTAATTTTCAGGATTGTATTTTTCCCTCCAATAAAGATCAAGTTCACGTCCTAACCAGATTAGGTTGAGAGTATTAGTTTATGAATCATTCTCACGACTTTATATCAATTAATTATTCTCGGGTCTGTTTCTCCAAATCAATGTTCCAGTCAATTTTATCTCCATGCTATCCCGTCGGTAGTTTAAAACATTTCAACAAATAATATTCCATCTTGATCAGTTGGTGTACATGGATTCCAGTTTAGGTGAGGAAGAGAAGTAGTTTTGAAAACTTCATGTCTTTGATATCCGATGCATGTGTTTATATATTCCACCTCATTTTATTAAGTAATTTCAGTAACATGATTTACTTTTTATAACAATGTGCTGGGCCGTTACAATAACAACTGTATCGGTGTACACAAAAAACAATGGACAATTGACGGAAATTAAATTAATAACTCGGCAACTCTATCCTATTTCTTCACCTTGGTTGTAATGAATTGTACTGATGTGAATCGAAGCGATGCTGAACCGATATTGTCAACATCGAGAGTGCTTAACGTTATTATTATGCCATGGTGATCGACTCATGGCTAATGTAATTACTCAAAAACATTTCAGGGATAAATATTGGATCTCAATATATTTTGCCAAACTGTCACTATTTGTTTGTGTATGTGTCCGTTTGGGTCCACCGTACTGTCACAGTTTTGGTCGAAAGATCATGAAACGTCGTCGGGACAGTATTGAGGTCCAACTAAGATAAAAAAAATCAAAACGGGCAACTTTCGTCCATTGGGGGCCGGGATTGTTTTTGTAGGAAAACCCTGTAATTTCATCAAGGCATATGTAAGGTCCGGAAATCGACATCAAGCCCACTTGACGCCCAATGGGATCGGGCAAATGAAGCATGTATCCGAATGTTACAACTCGTGCAGCTCTATCTCTTGTCAACGGACGGCTACAGTTTTCGTCGAAAGACCACGAACCTTTGTCACGATAGCTGCCGGGCGATACAAATTCAGAAATCAAAAAGGCATTTAATGCCCAATGGAAGCCAGGAACTTCTTGGTTGCACGGCCGTCACGGTGATACTTAAGATAGCTATGGGATTTGGAAGGGTGACTTGAGACAGCAAAAAGTCTGAAAGGGCAATTAACAAAATACGTGTACGGCTATTCATATCCATTAACAGGTACTCAGGATGGTTAGAGAGATAGAGTCGAGAGGATATGGGGCAAGCAATCTAAATGACGTTTAACGCGCACTGGATGCCGAGAACATTCCATGTACATGTGCAAACTTTCTCACAAAACTGTAGTCCTCTCTGTGTCTGTCGTATCTGCCACATTTTGATTGTTACTGTATGCTGTATATTTTCCGTAGGAAATGAAGCGTCTTTTATTTCGGGCTATCCAACTATAGGGGAACGCCATAAGATATCTCAGAGTTGAAGTAAAATTACGTCAGAATTGAGGCAAAATGACGTCCGAGTTGAGCCGAAGTAACGTTAGTATTGTGGCGAAGAACATGCGACGAACAGGTCAGAAGTAAAAACGATATTCTGACGGCATTATATATTTATCTTTTATTGTTGCATTAAGCCATCCGGCCCATGCGCACATTACAGAAAACAATATTAATCTTTGGTGGAGCAGCAAACAGTTGGAAAATCTACTTACTATACACATGCATGCAATAAATTAACCATCATTAATTTCGGAGCGTAATTTAACCCTATCTGGCCTGGGGTTTTTGGGACCTATCCTGGTCTGGGGGGGGGGCGAAATGGCCTCTCTAATTAATTTTCTTACCCCTTGAGCTAGGGGCTGAAACTTACCACACTATACTCTTGAGCCAAGCTCTACCAGAAAATGTAAAAAAATCCAAGATGGCCGCTTTGATGACGTCACAGTGACGTCATTTTCAAAAACGACATTTTTGGGGTCGATTTTTCGGTCGGATTTCCCGATTTTTTTATTTATGCAATTTCTCCAAAAAAACTAATGTGATGTGAAATAAAATAGTTTTTGCCCACTTTTCATTGCCGAAAAGCAGAAATTTTGAAGAGATATGACCAAAAAAAAGTCACTTTTCTGGTACCCCACGTGGCCGCCATCTTGAATTTACCCATGATCCTCTGCTCGGGGGTTATGCAAATAGGGTCAAAATGACTCCAATATGATAAACTAAAAAGTCAAAGAGTTTCAGCTCTCCATTTTTTGTCGTTCCGGAGATAGCGCAGAAAGTTTGGTAGGCCAGGCAGGGTTAAATGATTTTGAAATTAAAATTTCATCCATTGACACACCAAGCCCTGGACGTGCCACTGGGCATTTATTATTCATCAGCTGGTCACGGTTTGACAAAATACCCTACAGTGCCCACGTGACCACGAGGTTTGGGTTTTCATTCATTTATCTCAAAATGTACACAAAAAATTAATGAACAATATTAATAACAATGATAATAATAATAACAATAATAGTAAGAAGAAAGAAAAGAAAAACACCTCGCGTACCTGTATACTGCTTCCCCGTTTCCTCAGTTCACATATATCGACAGTAAAACACATACATATTTACACATATAATAATTTTCTTTGTGCGGGAAAACAGTATAACAGTTAACGCCCGAATGACTTGGTATGCCCCCCCCCCCCCGCCACCCGTAAAAGACTAATAGACATATTTGAAATCAACAAGGAACAAATACAAACCAGTATAATAATATACATATTTCTTCGATAAATAAATCTTTTTTCAATTTTTCTAACAAGTCCTGACTCCATTTACTGTAAAAAAAAACGTGTTATTTTTTCAAATCTGTGAATTTCATAACATGCATTTAGTTTAACGACTGTAGAACGCCAGAGGACCCCACTTATTCTCAAAAGAGTTCTGTTTCTTATTTCTCTTGGCCAAGTAGCATTCAATATCCCTCGTTTTTAACAGGAATTTCGAGGCGCCATCAAAAGAGGGTTTAGTATTACTATACCTACACACATATATGTATTTTTTAAATAATAAAATAACATGATTGATTAGAACCGTCTCTTTATTACCTAAGATCATTCGGGACCCCGAAGGTTTCTGCATTTGAATTCCGAGATCTTTTGCCCATAAATATAATTGACTCCAAATATCTTTTGAATATTTACAATTATAGAAGAGATGTATAATACTTTCTATATCTTGATTGCAAAAGGAGCAGCTGTCCGAATCTGTTTTACCCCACAATTTTAATAGATAATTTGTTATAAGGATCCTATGTAATATTTGGAACTGGAAGTATTGTAACTTGGTTTCCACTGTTGTACTGTAAATATTACTGTAAAAAGAAGGCCAGTCCAGATCAGTCGTTTCCAATTCTTCCTCCCATTTTTGTTGATTTTTCTGTGGTTTCACTTCAATTTTCTTTACTAAAAGATCATATACAAATTTCGTACATTTTTGGCTCATCATTCGCCTGTATAATTCAGGTTCCTTAAAGACATTATACTTAGTGAAACCCCCATTTTTTATATATTTTTTCTTCTCACTCGATATGTTGTGTACAATAGCACAGTGCATTATGAAGTGAATGGGGAGTATACCAAACTTGTTCTGAAGATCCTTAAACATTAAAAAACTCTTCCCATCCTCACCCAAGACATCACTGATACGGCTGACACCCTTTTCTGACCAGCTGGCCACGTCCCTCCATTCTGACTTTGGAATTAAGTCAAATAAAAAAGTGTCTACATTGATATTATTTTCAACTTTGTTATCCAAACACTGATACCAGGTCTTCAAGGTGTCGAGCCAGAACGTATTTTTAATTTCCTTTTGAACTGCCATCACGGCTGTCGAATCCAGCGTCCAAACATTGTGGCCAACTGGTTGAAATATCTGTTTTACTATTATGTTATGGTTGCCTTGTTTAACTATTCTTTTTATCCATTTTATTTTAAGATATGAGGCGAATGACTGGATATGTATCATTCCCAATCCCCCTTTCCCCTTTTTGACAATGGCTGTTTTACGTTTTATCTTATCTGTTTTACCATTCCATATGAAATTGAAAAATATTTTTTCTAAGTTTGTAATAAATATGGTCTCCGGGTTAGGAAGGACTGAAAAAAGGTGAACCAATAGTGGAATAACAAATGTTTTAATAATTGTTATTTTCCCTATAGGGGTTAAATTACGTCTAGACCAGCTTCCTAGAATCTTTTTGATAGAACTCATTTTATCGTTATAATTCTTGCTGATTGTTTCAGCTATATTAGGATAAAACCAGATTCCAAGTAGTTTAAAACCTCCGGGATCCCAGTTTATCCTATAGTGAGGACAGAGATTGACAGTGCTTCCTTTATTCTGTCCAATCCACACTGCCAGGGACTTGTGAATGTTCAGGCGCAGCCCAGAGGAGTTGGAAAATTGATTCAGGAGGCCCATGGCTCTTTCTAGAGATTCACGTGATCCGTCTAGGATAAGAGTGGTGTCGTCTGCGTATTGTAATATTTTTATCTCAGAGTTCTCAATTTCTATTCCTTTGATTGATTTATCTTTTTTTACAGCAAGAGACAGAGTCTCTGCGACAAGAATGAAAATGTAGGGGGATATTGGATCCCCCTGTCGACAACCCCGTTTTAGTTGAAAAAAAATCAGAAATGTACCCATTGTTCATAACACTGCTTTTTGAGTCCTTCTGAAAAATCTTAATCCACCGAGTTATATCTATTCCGAAATTAAAAGACATGAGAGTTTTTTCTATGTAGTTCCACGACACGGAGTCAAAGGCCTTTTCAAAGTCGATTAAGAAAAGCAGTCCTGGAATACTTTTTTCTTCGGTGTAATCTATCAAGTCGAATAAAAGTCTCGTAATTTCCCCAATAAACCTCCCCTTCATGAAACCTTTCTGTGTTTCGTCTATTAATGAGGGTAAAACTGTTCGGATTCTATTTGCTATGCAGGTTGATATAATTTTATAATCTACGTTTAAAAGAGATATTGGGCGCCAATTTTTGATGAATTTTCTATCTTTGCCATCCTTTGGTAGACAAGATATGTAGCTCTGTTGCTGTAGATGCGAAAGAGTTCCTGTTTCAAAAGTGTGTCTAGCCGAGCGTAGAAGAAAAATCCCAATTTCCTCCCAGAAGAACAGATAGAATTCAGATGGAAAGCCATCTGATCCTGGGGATTTATAGCTTTTCATCTGTTTAACTGCATTGTTTAATTCAATTAGTGACAGAGGACCTTCGCAAGAGGTTTTTTCAACATCAGTGAGTTTCACAGAGTGATTGAGAAAAAGATCGTCACTCCTTTCATTTAAGTTTTCTCTTTCTGAGTAGAGTTTACTGTAAAAACCTTTTATTTCGTTTAGAATTTGATTTTGGTCTTGAATAACTTGAGTTTCCGTTTCTAGTTCAGTTATGGTTTTTCTTACGTAATTTTTCTTTTCCAAGGAACAGAAATATGCGGAGTTTTTTTCACCATTTTCGACCCAGTTAGCTTTCGATCTAAGTATGGATCCTTCTATTTTCCATTTCCGAGCGTCTTCCAGGTCCCGTTTTGTCCCCTCTAGTTTATCTTTAATTTCGTTTTGGTTTTCGTTCGTTGACTCACATAAGTCTTTTTCTAAATTTAATATTTCTGTTTCCAGGTTCTTCTCTCGGGCGAGTTTTTCTTTCTTTTTTGCCACCGAATATGGTATGGTTACACTTCTTACTATTGTTTTAAGAAACTCAAAAAAACTTTGGTCGCTGATATTCAGATCGACATTTTCCCGGTCGTTTACGTCACCGGACACATAACATTGTACCATTGCATTATTTATTGTTTCTTTTACTAGCGTTACATATTCGGGGTCGTTGAGAAGCATGGTATTAAACTTCCAATACCCAGGTCCTCGTGTTCGGCGTGCAAAACAGTAGCTAAGGGTTACAAATGAATGATCAGACCTATATGAAATTCCTATGTCAGATTTTGCGCCTAAAAAAAGTATATCCTCCGATATCAAAAAGTAGTCCAGACGGCTTTGCTTGATTCCAGTACTAGTATTTTGACGCCAGGTAAAACGGCGAGAGAACGGATGTTGGTCTCTCCAGATATCAGTTAAGCCTAACTGCAGTTTTTCATCGAGGACTCGTAATCGTGCCCTCGGATTATTCAATTTGACGTAATTTGAAGTATCAGAGGAGAAATCTTGTACTAGATTCCAATCACCACAGATAATTATCGTTTCATTTTCCATTTCTTGAACAGCTTGAAAGAGACTCGTGTAAAAACCGGGGTTGTCGACATTAGGTCCGTATACGTTTGCAAGGGTAAATTTAGTGTCAGATATGGTTAAATCCATGACAATAAATCTGCCATTGTCGTCTTGTTTCGATTTGTTAACGGTGACATCAAGAGTGTCACGGAACAGAATCGCGACACCGGTACTATTTGATGTTCCGTGGCTATAGAAAGGTATATACTTTTGCCCCCAGTCTTCTTCCCAGCTCACTTCTGTATCCTGGCAGCCATGGGTCTCCTGAAGGCAGATAATTGAACATGTTTTCTTTTTCAGCCAATGAAAAACGTCGACGCGCTTCCTTCGATCAGAGTGAAGTCCCCTGACGTTCATTGACAAAATAGTTACGTCACTGAAACTGATAATGCATACATATTTTTAAGATTGAAAGTGGAGTTCAGGAAGATCTTTCTGATAATATCGAGTAACTGGAGTAAAGTATCACACAACATGCTTTAGACAAAAAGGAAAAAAAAACAAAAAACAAAAAACAAAAAAACAAAAGAAAAAAAAAGCAGAAGGGTATATAAGACTTCTGCAGTTGGAGTTTTGCCCCACCCTTAAGCCGAGCGTCATCAGAAAAATATATGTGTGGATTAAGAACAATCGACATTTTCCCCGTACGGCCAATCAGTAAACATACATTGGTTCATACAAAAAAGAGAGCCGTAACCGAAAAGGTTAGACTAACACACAAAAACACATTATATTAACATTAGACTGGAATAATCGAACATGCAAGTTTCAATTTTGAAAGGGTTAAAATATTCAAAACACTGACTGTTATTGACATGCATCAATTGCAGCCATATGCGAGAGGTGTCTTACTATGCTTAACAACACAGCAGTTGAATGATATTGTCCGAATGGAAGAAAAGAAAAAATAATAATAATAAATTCATGCAAACAGCAGCTCTGGCATTATGCAAAGCAGTATTCAAGCATTTGGTTTTGGAATGACCATGCAAAGAAAACCCCCCAAAAACTTACATAGATTCGCCTCCGTGGTCCCTGAGATGAAACGCAGAACGCATAAGAAATGATGCAGGTATGTCATTGGCAATATAGCATGTAGAACTGAGACAAGGGTACCGAATGAAGATGTCCACGTGCAAAACATGATATATTACGTCATTTTAGCTCCGTTTACCACATACAGGTATGAAAAGGGAAAAGAGTCCTTAATTTACAGCAGTGGTCAACCATGGGCTATGAGTAAGTTATGGATTGATTTCCTGGGTTCAGTTTGTTTTCAATAGATATTTTCTGACCGAGCAAAAACCAGCAAGCAGGCTACCCGAGTCCTGTCGTAAAAAAACCGCTGAACGGACCTATAGTGCGCGGGGTCTGTTCTGATTTCATGCAATCGGTCTTTTTGGTTTTAAACACAGGCGTATATGGCGGGGAAAACAAACGCTGCATAAAAGGATTAAATACCAGTAGCTTTCACACAGACTAGACGAAAGGTACATGCAAACAGTGGGCATCTCCAATACTGACCTTCATGAAAAGGAATCGTTTTAAACGGTTCTGAAATCTACATCTCAAATTGTTATCGACATTCAGTGTTCTTAGCGATAGCACCGTTTAAAAACCGTGGCGGAAATGAGCATAATGGAGCACCAAACTGCTGGAATGAGGATTGGAGTAGATTTGCTTGTCCGAAATGGAGCCGTACATGTACCTGAAATTACTCGAGCACAGAATATATTGTGAAAAATAGCAATAATAATAAAAATAAAAATTCGTGTTTCAGTGTTGCCCATTGGTTGTTTTATACAGAACGGAGGAGTTTTGAATAGGATACACAAAGGTGGGTGCTCGATTTTCTGTATACAGCTGAGCATGTTTTCTTGGCGGTATTGCATAGGGGTTCCCCAGTTGTTTTAATTATATGATCTGACAATAGACAAATCATTCCAAGTTATCAAAACTTATTTATAGTTCAAATAGAGAAGGAATAGCATTTAATGTCTTGCTCAGCCATAGTTCAGTCATATCGCGACGAGCCAGTCACAATTGTCCACCCTGTGCTTGATCTTTCCTTTTTCCGCTGAGCGTCCAGTGACACAAGTTCACTTTATTAAGTTTATTGTGTTCAAAACTCGTCATGTCTCTGGGTAAGCCTGTAACTAATACTCGTATAAGTAGTCTATTCCCCTGGAACTACCCTGCGATGTCCGCATAGCCCCTCTCCCACGGGGGTTCTGAGTCCGTCTACTTCCTCTCCCGCGGTTTACCTGGCTAACGTATGTGCCCGTTGTTGTACTTCGAGCCACTCTATCTATATCGCTTACAGACTTTACAGAGTGTATCTCTCCATTGGTTGACTTCATCAGGATTTTTCCATTTGAAGACCAGGCCTCAACTCCTTCCCTCGATATCGCATTCATGAGGAGGCCCTGGTTTCGACGAGTCAGGTCTTCTCTTATTACGAGTTTCGTCCCTTTTAGAGCCCGCCTTTTTGCAATTGCCTCAAGCTTGTGCCTTCTCCTAATGAACTTAACAATGACAGGCCTAGGGGTGTCAGGTATTTTTTTTCCAACTCGGTGTGCCATGTCAATGTCGTCGATGTTAACTTCCATAGATAGTTTGTCATTCAGAATGTTTTTCACCTTTTCAGCACAGTCCTGCCACGTTTCTCCCCGCTCTTCCCCAGCAATACCCCAGACCCGTATACTTGCCCGTCTTGTGTATTGTTCAAGTTCATTAAGTTTTTGTTCGTCGTCTTCCAACCTTTCGCCTAAGTCTTCAGTAGTGTCAGCATTCTTCGCCAATTTGCTTCTAAGGTCGTCATTTTCTTTTCGTAGATTGAATACATCTCCCTCAAGAACCTCGATTTTTTTCAACAGACTTTTTGTTATTTTGTCCTTCATGTCTTCCAGCGCTCTATCCATATCTGTTCTGGAGACTAAGTCTGCCTTCAGTGAAATCAGTTCATTTTTTGTCACCATTGCTGATTTTAAGTCACTTATTACTGAGGTGAGGTCTTTTAAACTTCGCTCTACATTTAAAGTGTCGGGTTTGCTATTGTCAGCACTAGGGGCTGCACTATTTGCAGCTTTTATTTGGAATGTAGAGTTGTGTTCGGCCGACTTGTTTTCCTTGGCTTTTTTCTTATCTTGTTTGCTAGTGCTAGGTTTGGGGGGAAGGTTCGGTTTTGGCGTGCTGGTGTCGAAAGACGACTCCGAGGAAGAGTTGAAAGGCATATTGCGTTTAAAGCCTGAAACTGGTTGATGTGCCATAAAAAAATATATGATCAAAAAGGACTGAGAAAGCTCAGTTCAAAAGTCGCATGCAATGTTATTCACCTACAGTTTCATGTACTCAGTAGTCCTACTCACGCTCACATTGTGTAGTGGTTGCACGGGATTTTCTCTGACACTTGGATTCGGGTGGGGCCCTGTTCTCGTCAGTGATCCATCAGTTTTTTTCTCCAAAATCATGAAAAAATCACCTGGAATCCTTCTGAAAACGTCTCCCGTGTGATAAGACTCCTTCAGCACAGTAAATATTCCATTTTATCGTTCACAGTTCGTACAAGATACTGAAAAAATCACTCTCAATTGGAGCTCAACAAGAAACCGACCCTCTCTCCCCGCGCATGCGTATCCTTCCTATCACATTTTTATTGATGATGCTCACGAGAACACCTTAAGGGGTTTAGTTACCTTTCTCACGCAAAACGGCAAAAGGCCAAATATATTGAAGTACAACTTGAAAAAAGGTCAACGCATATTTAGGTCTGGAACAAGGAACAGAAACGTGCTCAAGCTAAAACGTTAAAAAACTCCAGCTACCAACGATGCATTCCTGTAAAACGCTGGTCGCGACAAGAATAGAAATATTACCCTTTTGTAGCAACTTTCAACAGTTGTACATGCTACATCACCTGAGTCGAAATTAAAACAAATACAACTAAAACAACTACAAATTTCATTCAGCAAGACTAACTTCCGCTAATTCGGTGAGCATAAACATTGACTCGGAAATAGTGATGATCTCGTTTTGTTCATATCATCGTCATGGTGAGTGAGTGAGTAGGATTTAACGTCGTTTTCAACATTGTTTCGGTCATATCACGACGGTGCCTACATGTGCCAGAACACGAGAGTGCTCACAGTTCCTATTATCCTGGATACTGATCATCCCAGCCAGTACAGTACCCCATCACCCATCCAAGTATTGACAGAGTTCAACGTTGGCTTATTAAACTTCGGTGATCATCGACATGGAGCCACAATAGATTATTTTAGTAATATCACCACACTGATCAGTGACAGGAAATTAAGATGCAGTGATTTACAGCCGCCTATAGTGTGTGAACTTTTCAGAACAAAGCTAATGGATTTGTGTATCATTTCGCCGTGGATTAGGCATTCTCTCTCTGAACATATTCTCAAATGAACGTCCTTCAACATGACGTCCAGTTTCTGTAATGCACTGCTTTTGTCATTTGAAGCGACCGCCCCTCAATGTGTCTTCTTGGGTATAATGTATAAATATTACTTATCATTTACATATATTTTTTCGATCTCCGAATCTTCATTTGCCCAAATGAAATATATATAATCAGTCGTTCCTGGCGCCTGGAGATAATGCTCCAGATACGACTAGATAGCTGAAACTATTTTTGGACGTTAATTACAACACATATAAGGGAACGCACTGAGAAATCTGGATGTCCAGCGGTGAATTTATACGAGTCTCGCTTTGCTGTTTATATCAATGCTATTTTAGTAGTGACTCGCGCCGTTCAATGTATTCCTGTTTTGCACATTCCAACCTTTGGCATTAGCAATATTTACCATCCCGTCTCCCCAAACATCGTATGTCTATAGAAATCTACACCAGCAGCTATCATCTCCATCTTCGCAAGCCGCGTCTACCAGCGATATTGACTTTTGCTAAACAACTTGGCAATAAAAAGGAAAAATAATAGTCAGTTTCTACGATTTGTACAATTGACCCTTTGATATCTAGACATTAATTTCATATCGTAATAAGATTTCATTGGGAAATATTAGTTTCTATTGCAATAACTTCATCCACTTCAGGCTTCGGGCATGATGATATAATAAAATCACGGCGTTTAACGCATTTCGCCATCACTGAGTAAATATTATCTTTCGATATGGTAATGTTGCAATTCAATAAACACTCTTATCAATTTTGGTCGTTTTGAAAGCGCTATCACTGCATTAGATGCTCGATCCAATTATTCCTTTCGACGAATATATGACTATTTGTGTGCCATATCCGGCAAAAAAAACTTTAATGTTAATCACTTCATCGGGATAAGCCGAAGCGATGCAAATCAGAAAAGTTACATCCAGTGGGAATTGTTGAGGAAATGTCATTAAAAAAAGTTTCTCATCCACCAGAGAGTAGAGGGATACGTTTTGACTACATTGTCCAGCTAGATAATGCGAGGCTTGAGTTGGGCATCGACCCTCCACTCTCGCTAAGCGATAATCCCGTATTGATAACAGAAACACCAATTTTAGCCGATTTCACCGAGAAATCTTGTGAACGTTCAGAGACAATTACTCTCCAATTTTCCAATTCTCTCCATTGCATTGGCTGTGACGAGTACCTTCCCATACGGAACAAATGTAATGAGAATAACCGAAATAAATACCTTTGTCTTCAAAATAATGGTATACTTGTGAAATGCACAGGTCTTCTCTGTTTCCATCCTGTTGTGCAGCTACATGTATTTCTAAAGTAAAATAACCTAATTGCCCCTACGCATAGATACTCGAACTACTCACACTTGTGCCATTGTGATTAAGGCATCAAAGAATGAGCCAACATTTTTCAGCTGAGTGGATTTAGGCAACTGTGGGCTTAAATATTTTTCGAATATTTTGTGTCCACATTGGAAGGCATGTTTTAAGGACACGTTTTGTGATAACAGCTGGTTAGATTACCAAGAATGAAGACACGAATCGGAATAATAATAAAACAGTTATGGTAGGCTGTGGGAGAGAGAGAGAGAGAGAGAATTAAGGTTTAACGTCGCGTTTCCGCTATATGGCGACACTTACAAAATTCTAAATATTCCAACAAAAACAAGTAAATAGCCTAGCAACCTAGAAATAATCCACACTACACATTAAAAACATGTACATACATCAAACCGTACTACAACAAACCGATTTCTCTAAAAATACAATCTCATTTTACCGGACTAAAAAAATCTTCCAAAGTAGCTGGTCGATATAAAGTAGTTTACAATCTTAAAATCTATACAGTCGATCAGAATATATTTCACTGTGAGATCTGCCTTGGGGCTGGTTCCTTTTTTAGTAAATGTTCGTGAGTTAATCATGTATAGAACTATTCTACATCGGCTGCTCAGATGAGTATAGCCTACAGTTTTTTTTAACCCATGAAAGAAGTTTCTCACGTAAGCACAGATAGTGTCTAAAATCGCTATATGTGATTCCAACAGGATCAGCCTCATTACTTAGAGCTGCAGGCTGTGGGTGTGACATCAGAATTTTTCAGCTCTCGACAACCGAAATGTAACTCGTGCTTCCCAACAGATGAGTATCGAGCTGACAAATCCTGACGTCACACTCAACACAGTGCAAAATGAGTACGATATACACTAATAATTAGGCATGTGATCCAGTATGTCCTCAGTGGATAAGTGACTTAGTATGATCGGTAAATAGAGAAATCGGTTTGTTGCGTAAGTTTAAATGTATGTACATGTTTTTGGTGTGTTGGGTTGATTACTTCTGGATTACTGGATTGTTAACTTGTTTTCGTTGGAATACTTAGAATTTTGTTTGATCGTCGGTACACAGATGACATATTGCTGAACGCGACGTTAAACCTTAATTCTCTCTCTCCCTGGCAAATAGAACACACCGAGAATTACCCAACTAACCCCCGAAACCAGAGTGAGACAAGGAGTGCGCATGCATAGATAACAGGAAATCGATTGTCAAGAGTATTACTAAAAGGCGATGTTCAGGTAGCGAGCTACAGATATAATTACGATATGACATAAACCGATGAGTTCAGCTGAAATCAGTGAAATTCTGCGATATAGCCAGAAATTTTAATACGACTGGCGAGATAAGACAACCTTTTGCCGCTTCATCTCTGTATACTGTATTATATTATATCACATTACCATATATAGCTAATGGATTAACGGAGTGAAGTGAAAACTGGATGAAGTGACCCTTTGTTCCTAGGATGGATTTAAGCGTCAGGATATTGGCAGACTGGAATAGTCTCTTCCGTTTAGACAAAAATACAGTATCAAGGTATCAATCGAAAAATACAATCTCCTTTGGCAGCAGATATCTGTCTGACCAACTGAGCAGAATAATGAATTTTCAACATCGTATGTTTTTAACGAGATTAGGTTGGGGATTGTTAGTTTGTGGTTATGAAATCATTCGTACGACTTTATATAACTTAATTGTCAGGTCTATTAATCGAAATGAATTTTCCAATCCATGTTATCTTCATTTTGATGCGTCGGTATTTGTAAACATTTTAACCAATGATATCCCATCTTCATCATGTGTTGAACATGGATTTTCAGTTAGCTGCGGAAGAGAAATACTTCGAAACCTTCATGTCTTTGATATCCGGTGTATGTGTTATATCCCATCTCATTTTGTACTTAAGAATTTCAGTAACAGGATTGCTTTCTGTAATAATATGTTGGATCGTTACAATAACAATTGTTTGTGTGTACACAAAACAATGAAAAATTGGCGGATATTATGTTAATAACTCGGCAGCTCCACTTTATTTGTTCGCCTTGGACGTATATTAGGAGTGTTTAACGTTATTATTATGCCATGGTTATCGGCTAGTGATCAATGTAATTTGTCGAAACATCTTTGTTTGTTTGTTTGGTCGAAATGACATAGAAGAAGATAATAAACTATTCAAGCAAGAAATGTTACGGCAGTTGGCGAAGGGAATTATTTGGGGCGCAAGGCCAGGTAATTTCACCACGAAAGCTGTGAGGTCCGGGAAATTAAAATAAAGCCAAAACAAAACAAACAAAAAAAATGGGAGCCACGCAATGGGGCTAGGAACAGGAAGCCTACATTTGACATGATATAACGTGTGCAGGTCTATATATCGTCATTGGACGGCCACAGTTTTGGTCGAAAGATCACAGAACCTTTGTCAGGATCGCTGCGGAGCAATAAAGCTATCGAAAATCCAAAAGGGAATTTAAAGCCCAGTGAAGAGCAGGACATTTTTGGTTGGAAGGCCGTCACAATAACTTAAAATATAGCTATGAGATTGAGGGAGAATGCCTGCAGACAGCAAATACTTGAAAAGTTCGTAGCCATTAATAGGTGCTTAGGGTGGACACAGAGATGAATTCCAAAGGATGAGAGGGCTAAATGATGTTTAACGCTCACTGAGTGCCGAGAACAGTGCACATACATCTACATATTTCCTCACAAAACTGTATATGTACCAGTATATAAATACAATATCGTTGCAGGGAACCTGACTTGGTCTGGACATTATCTTCCTATATTTGCCAGTCAAGCTATTCGCTATAGTCAATATTTGCTCAGTCTAATTATTGCACATATACTAAATAGAACAGAATGAACTGAACATAAATGATTATGTATACAACAACGCTAACAAACCCGATCGAGTATAAAAGATGGCATCATGTCTGAAAAACCTGCCGCACTCCAGTCTGAGGGGTTGAACCCATCAAATAACCTCATCAATTTATAGCCAATACAGCTCCGGTTTCAGTTGAGATTTCTATATAGTATCGAAAGACAAAACTCTCGTTTTAGATGAATGATTGAAATGTCCCAGGGTTACTAGGACATTTTGAGGTTTTCTCTCCGCCGATAGGCATTTTATTGATACAGATTGTTGAATATTGGTAAACATTATACATAAGTTGGTATTTTCAGTTCTAGAAAACTAATCAACCTCGCAGATACGTTTATACTTTTTTTAATTTGGTGCTAACGATGATATATGAATTAGGTCTTTGCATTATGGACGCGGAAATGCTTTAATAGACGACGACTGAAAATTAAACAACGCACTACAGGATTGTGTGTTCACGTCTGCTTTCTTTCCCTGTGTTTACGCATCACTATCACGTTGCTTGAAACAAAATGTGCTCTTGAAGTTACATATATTTCAATTGTTGTTTGCATGTTCAGTACAATTTGTCTCGTATTAACTGAATATTACAGATCAAACGCCATCATAATACAATGTACTGTGACACACATACAACATGTGAAATGTATCCCGTAGAATTCTCCACGAATTTGGTCCGTAGGCATCTGCCAGGTTCAGTTGCGGTAACATGAAACTGGTTAGAAGCATAGGATTGCTGAGGGATCAACATTTTCTTGCTGCCACACAATGATTTCGTTTTAACAAGCTGTTTCCGGATGTTGCGACTCTATAAATAACCTTATATAATTAGTTATCAGCGACTCTCTGATGGCACAACGGTGGGCATCATAGGGATTTATAAGACTTTAAAGATAACAAGTGAATCCAAATTAGTGATTTCGTTCGCAGCCGTGAGAGCGTTGGCGGGAAATTATCCCTTTGCTGTTCGTAATGAAGGCAAAAATCACACCGATGATGTAACTCGCACATCCATGGAGGCTGCATCTGTCTAGTTACGCTGGCATTTTTATCGCTAGGTTTCACTGAAGGAATTTTTTTATTGATTTATTTTTAATGGGTTAAGCATCAGCATCAGCATCATTTTCAGTCAAAAGTAGAGTAAAATGTTTTATCACGGCAAACGTTTGAGACACTGTAGTCTAAAGTACATAATCTGTGATTTAGGGATTTTATGGAAATGAATTTCAATGATGTCACCAAGTAAAGCCATGTTAGCGAGTTATCCTTATGCTGGAATATGTTCAGATCTCCGCTATTAGTCTGATATCTTTGAAACCTATCCTTAATATGGCTACCATTGCAGCAGGAAACTAAAAAACTATTGGCAACACTACAATGCTAATCGAATGCCACAAAATGCACCCCCAAAAGAATACTAATTCTAAAAGAAAAGAAGATATAGGATATTCGTCTATTTAATTCTCCCGGTTGTAGTCAGACTGACTCCGTTGTGCATACAATTTGATCTCTGTCATTTTTGACTACTTCTGTGGTTTAAAACTGGTGTTTTTCCAGATTTCTTGTGTAATATCGTGAACGTTTTTGGCATCTGTGCATGGTGAAATCCTGAGTTGTTTCGTCAGATTTTCGCTGTTTGCGGCATTTTTTTCGTCTCGGCCAGCCCGACTGGGTTGGTCCAGATAGTTATTTTCGTTGTGTAAGATTGCGTGGTGCGTTTTACGGCTGTGGTCTAGTTGAACTATTAGTACTTTCTCTGTGTATCAAATTAACAGTTCGCCGGGTGCGAGCTTTTGTTGTATTGTCACCTGACGTTCGCTCAAAGTGTGAGACTATATGTAAAACGTTACTAACTGCGTGTTGAGAGGCTCCCTTTAGAGACTATCTGCAAACTGTTTACAACTGTTTTATTTTTGTTCAAATTAATTTTTTTCTGGGGCTCCCTGGTGAGAGTTGTGAAACTCCCCAAGTGAGAGTCTATACTGTTCTTTTTGGGCTCTCTAGCTTAGAGTCTATAGTTGTTTTCTCTCTCTCTCTCTCTAGTGCTAAGCCTAAAACTCCTAAGACTAAGCTGATTGATATTTATCGTGCTTTGAGAGAGTCTATCGGATCAGGACCGACTGTCTTTCATGGATTAGTGTAGGTGTCAAAGGTTCTTTGAATTGTAACACTACGAAATAAACAGGCCAAAGATGTTCTTCTCTAAAACCGTGTCTTAGATTTTCAAGATCAGTGTGGTCGTTTTGAGGAGATTGAACCCACGAAATTACTTGTCAAAATAAAATGGCCTGTCGAGATGCCAAACATCGACATCATACGAATGTTTGAGAAATATGGTCATGACATTTATGACGAATACTATACCTTTGACAGAGATTTGAAAACTGGGATCAGGAAGGTATGAATGTCTAGCATCAAAACCACTCTTTCCTCTACGACTATGCTTGGAGATGTTAGGCTTCCTGTTTGGTATAAAGGTCCGGTTAAGACCTGTTAGCCCTGCGGAGAACAAAATCACATGTATTGGTATTGTTCATTCAAGGGTTAATGCCTGAGGTGTGGTCAAGCAGGACATTTAAAACGCGAATGCAAGACACCAAGACAGACACCCATAAATTATGAAGAAACAGTAGATCCGACTGACAGAAATGACCAGACTGATCCACAGTATGCAACTGGTAGTCAATCCAATACAGGGAAGAGGTCTTCCGTTACGGAGAAGTCTGCCATTGTGGAGAACTCTATCAGAATATAAGTCAGTCTTGTTGTAGAAAAAAATTGTAGGTCCGGATGGCAAGACCTCCAAGAGGAATTGTAGGCTTAGTCAAGGAAAGAAGAAAAAGACCATAGAGCAAACTGGAAATGCATCCAAGAGTTCGAAAAGTTTTTCCTTTCTCTCTGATGAGGAAGCTGTTGGAAATTACATTGATATTCCTGGTCCACCTACCAAACAGAATAAAATAGACGGAAGTCAGGAAAATACGCTACATGATCAGGACAATGAGTCCGTGGAGATTATAGATCCAAAAACAGTTCAGACTCATGATTCTCTGTCCAAAGTAGAGAACGACAGTGTTGTCAACGAAAATCAAATGCTCAGCAAAGATACTACTACTACACATGTGCATTCTGGTTGTAACTTGAACTTCACCCCAGATGCTGATGTGATGACTGAGCTCACTAAAGGTGATGCTAGAAATGAGCTACCCTTAGCAGACAAAAAATGAGGTGAAGATGAAGATATTAGTTATATTTTTGAATAAGTAATTACAAGCGTCTAGTCCGTCATTCATAATCCAGCCGTCGTCCATTAGAGAATATCCGCGTCCATAATCCAAAGACCTATTCCATTTTCCATATAACAGTATTAGCACCAAATTCAAAAAGACAATCATAGTATACATAAACATAGGCTTGTTTCCTGCAAGAGAGAAGCGGTCAACGGTTTTCAATGATGCCGGCAAGACATCATGATGTTCCAAAAATATCAAATCCGTATCGCTGATCAGTATTCTTAATCCATAATATTCGTTGTAAAGTCGTCATCTAAAGAATGATGTATCTCAGTCATGCTTTGATTGTGACTGTTCATATGAGTACCATGAGGTTCTTGAAGTACATGGGAAGTACAACTATGAACTTCACACCTGAGGAAGATGTGATAGTGGAATTCACTATGAGCTACATATAGAAGATAAAAAGAACGTGAAGAGGAAGTTGATTGGGAACTCCATTTTCAACACAGATACACCTATGAACTCCACCCCAGACAATAACGCATTTGCTAAACACATAAGTAAAACTTGTGAAAATGAGCGATCCGGCAAGACTTCCTTAAACCAGAGGTCGAAAAATAAATGTGAGCTGAAGAGAGAACAAGAAATTTATGGCAAGAGAGACGAAGCTATAAAGCAGTTGCGGGAAGAGCAGAAAAAGTATCAGAAAAACCAGAGGGGAAGACCTTTAATTAAACGTCCATAATGGCTAAGTTGACACTCTATTTCCTAGTCTGTGCGGTGTTGTGTGTTATTTCTTTATAAAGACTAAAAATGGCTCAGTCTTCAACCCTCCTTCAATGGAACTGCAGAGGAGTTTGACCAAATTTAAAGGAGTTTCAGTTGTTAACTCAGGATTATGAACACCCAGCTCTGTGTTTGAATGAAACTTTTGATAAGTTTGATAAATTTGAATTACGACAATATACACCTTATCATTCCTATGCTTTGCAAGAGCATGGGAAGGCTACAGGCGGCTCTCCAATACTTGTTAAAATGGGTATTTTACATAGTCCTATTGATTTAAAGACAAATTTACAAGCTGTAGCAGTTTGTGTTACTTTGAATTCTGTATTCACATTATGCACGGTGTACATAACTTCTTCTGGAAGTCTCAGACTAAGTGAACTCCAGAATCTTTACGATCAGCTCCCTAAACCTTGCTTGTTGATGGGTGATTTTAACGGTCATAGTAACTTTTGGGATAATGAATTGTGAAGGAAAAATTCTTGAAGATTGTATATCAAATAATTCTTTGAGTATTTTTAATGATGGTTCTTACACACATTTGCCCTCAGCTCATGGATCCAATTCAGCATTAGGGGGCGTTCCCATTTATCGTTTTTACTTCGTTCGTTTAAAACGATGGGAAAAAACAAGTCATTCTACACCCATCGTTTTGATTTTCGTGAAAAACCATTGAAAAAAACACGTTCAACGCATTGGTTTGTGCTGCAGTGAACGAAGTCGTTCGCTTTACTGAAAACGATTGCGTTTATTTATTATTTGTTTGCTATCGTTTCATTGTTCGCTGGAAAACGAAATCGCAATAATAGTCACGTGATTATCGCCTTATCCAGCCGGATAACGTAATCTCCGTGAACATGAAAAAAGAATCCTATAACTTAATGCCGAATTTTGTAATGTTTTGATAGAAGTAAATTACTTGTATTAACAATTCCTGTTAACATGGTTAATGGGTCATTATTCATAGCACTTTAACAGAAAGCTCCAATCCGAACCCTATGTAATACTGAATATATATATGTCGATCTCCGAGTGTTGGTAATGTTGAGCATTGTCGTAGCTAAAATTCGTATTATTTCTGAACGGTTAATTAATGCATAAAACCACAACGGCAATGATTGTAGCGGAGACGGCATCGAAGAGACCACCTCCGGGTGTTCAGGGAATTGTGTGCACAACGAAAGGAACACAACATGGAGACCGACACAATGGTGTCACTGCTCGGACTATTATAAGAAATGAAAATCGCAATAAAATGACATACTATTTCTAACCTGCTCATATACTTTGTTTCCAGCGCATCACGCATACCTATTACAGTACCCTACCATTTGAGCCTTGAACATC
The DNA here is from genome assembly GCA_036873755.1 of Hanleya hanleyi. Lineage (NCBI taxonomy): Eukaryota > Metazoa > Mollusca > Polyplacophora > Lepidopleurida > Hanleyidae > Hanleya > Hanleya hanleyi. The sequence goes on from JAVTVY010022015.1 coordinate 52,635, forward strand.
ATATATATTTTCATGTTAATCTTGATAAGTAGTAGACTGGACTCAGCCCCTGTTTCATACTATATGTCTTTGAGGTAATGAATGGAAGTATAAAGAAATGCTTGTTTTTCAAATGTTATTTTCCATCCTTTTTCCATTTTATTAAACGTCATTTAAGTATTACTGATAAATAGTACATAAGAAATAGAGACTCGTCCAGTCTAGATAAGTAGTCGTTCCATGTTTGTGACGGACTGTGGAATACCTGGAAGGATTTGACAATAGTCTTGCACCATGGTGCTTAACCATACATGCATGTCTATGCTTTGTTTATCTTGAATGACATATCCGTGATATATTGTGACAGTAGTACCATGGTGCCCAACTAATATGTGTACGGTTCTTTTGTAGAACGACATATCCTGGTTATATTGTGGCAACAGACTAGCACCATGATACTTAAGCATATGTGTATAGTTCTTTTACCTGGAATGTATATATCTTTGATATATCGTGGCAGTAGACTAGCATCCTGGTGCTTAACCATATATGTATGGCTCTTTTATCGAGAATGACAAATCCTTGCTATATCGGGGCATTAGACTAGCACAATGGTGCTTAAAAAAGATGTGTACGGTTATTTTATGGAACAATATATCCTTGCTATATGGTGCCAGTAAACCTAACATGCTTAACCATATATGTATGATTCTTTTACATTTAATGATATATCCTTGAAATATTGTGACAGTAGATTAGCTCTATGGCGCCTAACCATATCTGTATGTCTTTTATCAGGAATAACATATCCCTGCTATATCGCTTAATAAAATGTTTATGGTTCTTTAATCCGGAATGACATATCCGTGATATATTGTGACATCAGACTAGCGCCATGATGCTTAAAAAATGTGTACGGTTATTTTATGGCGAGAGACAGAGAATTAAGGTTCAACGTCGCGTTCGCCAATATTTCAGCTATATAGCGACGTTCAAACAAAATTCTAAGTATTCAAGTTAATAACTCAGTAAACTAATGCGTTAAAACAGGCACAAACATTAAAATGTGTACAACAATCCGATCTCTCTCAAATAATAAAAAAATACAATCTTCTTTTACTTCCAGCGTAGTTGCTCGATAAAAGTATCCCTCACAATCTTAAAATCTATACAGTCTATAAGAATATCTTTCACCGTGAGATCTTCGTGACATGGAATACACCTTGGGACCGGCTCTTCTTTTAGTAAATTTTCGTGAGTTAATAGTGTATGGCCGATTCTACATCGTCTAATCATGGCTTGATCGAAACGTTTCTTTCTGTTTCTGAGTATAATCTACAGTATTGTTGAATTGTTTGTTTTTATCCATAGCGTCAGATAAAGTTTGAAACAACTTTCTCACATAAACACAGATAGATGGTCTGAAATCGCTGTATGGAATTCCAACACGGTTATTTTATGGAACGACATGGTTCTTTTACTTTCAATGATATATCCTTGATATATCGTGGCAGTTGACTAGCACCATGGTGCTTCAAAAATATGTGTGTAGTTTCTTTTAGGGGACGACTTTCACTGCTCCATTACTATATTGTGACAGTTGACTAGCACCATGGTGCCGAAACATAATTGTATGGTTCTTCAGAAATGACATCATTGCTATATTGAGGCAGTAAACTAGTACCACGGTGCTCGACAAATACATGTATGTATACAGTTCGGTTCTGGAACGACATATCCTTGTTGTGTTGTGACCGTAGTCTAGCACCATGGTGATTAACCATAGGTGTAAGCTTCTTTATCTGGAATGACATAACCGTGATATATTGAGGCAGTAGACTAGCACCGTGGTGCTTGAGAAATATATATAAGGTTATTTTATCGAACGACATATCCTTGCTATATTGTGGCAGTATACTAGCTCCATGGTGCTTAATTATATGAGTATGGTTCTTACGTCTGGAATTTTATATCCTCGCAGTTGAACCACTTTGCTTTATTCTGGCATCAGAATTGCACCATGGTGCTTAACAATATCTGTATGGCTGTGTTATCCGGAATGACATATCCTTGCTATATTGTGACAGTAGACTATCCCCATGACGCTTAAGCTTATCGGTATGGTTCCTTTTACCTAGAATGATATATCCCTGATGCACAGTAAATGTTTACAAGTACAATGGCGCCTAATCTGGTTCAACGATCTGAAATGAAATCTCCTCGAAATGGTAAGGCAGTAGACGAGTAGTATGGTTGTTTTATCTAGAATGCTATATCCTTGCTATGTTGTGGCAGTAGTAGAGTAGCGCAATGATCCTTAACCGTATGTGTTAGGTTCTTTCACTCTGTAATCTATTGTGGCAGTAGATTACGAGATTTGAGAAAATCTCGTACACGTCATCAGCTCTCATGATAATTATATCAAATTTGGGATAACGTATATAATACTCTATCCCAGACCAAATCCAATATTATTTCAATAAATGCGAAAGACTTCGGAAGCTTAACCCTATCTGGGCTGGGCGATTTGGGGTGTACCGCAGCCTGGGGGGCGGGGCGGAAAGTGCCCCCCTATATATTTTCGCTATCGCTAAGGCTAGAGAGCTGAAACTTACCACACTAAATATTTGAGTCAAGCCCTACATCAAAATGGAAAAAAAAACAAGATGGCCGCCATGATGACGTCACTGTGACGTCATTTCCAAAAAGAGAATTTTTGGACGATTTTCTTCGGAAAAACTGCAAGAAAAATTAGTAAATAATAATCTGATATGAAATAAAATAGGGTTTGACGAAAACATCACTTTTCTGGTACCCCATATGGCCGCCATTTTAAATTTACCCATGATCCTCTGCTCGGGGGGTCATGTAAATAGGCTCAAAATGACCCCAATATGATAGTCGAAAAAGTCACGAAGATTCAGCTCTCAGTTTTTTGTCGTTCCGGAGATAAGAGCAAAAAAACAACAGGGGGGGGGGGGGTGGTGCGGAAATTCCCCCCCCCAGGCCAGGTAGGGTTAATAATTCCTTGGATATGGAATGTAAATATTTATTACAGTTAATCGATATATCTGCATTACTGTCGTCTTTTGGTTTTGGATTATATTGGGGAGAAAATTCAACTAGGGGCCAAATCAATCCTACTGTGAAATGGAATTGTCGCGAAATTTCAAATTTTTCTTACATATTGATCTCTTGGTATTAGCCAAATATTTTACACCATTGCCTATCCATGGATGCGTTTGTTATTATGTGAAGAGGCAACTGAAACTGGGTATTCTTGTCAAATCAGCTGTCCCCATGCTTGGGTGACAACATTTGATTAGTCCGAGATAGCGTTGCTGGGTCGACATCGGGCCTTACAGACTAGTCTTTTGTGTTAAATGCCGTCATTTTCATCTGACGACTATACAGCTCACCAATCCCCAGTGTACGAGTTGTCACAGCGAAACAGCTCACCAATTACCAATATACGAGTTGTCAGAGCATTTCCAGCATAGCTCTCTAGATTTGTATCTAATACCGCTGATGCCGGTGCTAGGGGCCGTGTGGTCATATCATCCAAGTTGCCACATGAACAGGTACGATAAAAGCGTACCTGAGACACAACACATATCAAGAATCCTTAGATTCTTGGTATGTGCTTTAGAATAGGTTAACCGGAAGACTATACTGTGAAGTCATGTGACTGTATGTCGGCACCTCTTCCCACTTCCCTTATACATGTATGTGTTGTAATTAATCATATTCAGAAACATAAACATACCTTGGTCAGGTTTAATACGCTATACAATATATTGATGCTTTAACAGTGTGCATGTATTTTGGCTACGCTAATCAAGCAGTTTGTGGGCGTGTCTTTGTGAGACGTCACTCAGCCGGAACTACTTTCGATCGTTTTTTTTCCCAGGTCACAGCCATGCAAACTTCACAGAAAACCATCGAATGAATGTAATGTTTTTTTTCTTCGGTCACTTTTTTCAATGTCTATTCTGAAAAACGCACGAACGATACACCCATCGTTCGTGGCATGGTTTAAACGAAATTGTTTAAACCATTGGTCCACGAACGATAAATGGGAACGTTTCCTTGAATATCTCACTTTGCGACCGTCCTATACTCGAAAAATTTACTTGGTCTGTTCATGATGACCTTTGTGGAAGTCATCACTTTCCCACTGGTTTAAAAGCTGTTCATTCAGGTGAAGATCCTCCTTTAACAAGCTATAATTTTAAAAGAGCAAATTGGATAGATTTCGCATGTAAAAGTGAAACAGACTATTTCACTTATGTCCTGACCCTACACAGTGACTGTCATATATGCTGATTGAAATTGCTAATCAAACCATACCACATCCTAAGAAGTTGCACATATTAAAAAAACATGGTTTAACGAGGACTGTAGAGAAGCCAGGAAATGTAGTAAGAAAGCTGTACGGCGCTTCCGCCGACAACCTAATTCTGTATATTTGAAAGAGCTCAGAGTTAATAAGAGCTAAAGCTCGTAGAACCATAACGTGATTCTTGGAAAACAAATTATGTTTCTAAGATCAATACACTTATTCCTATAACAAAAGTTTGGAATATTATTCAAATAGTTAAGGGGAAAAGCTCCGAGCCCAGAGGGTGAAACAATTGACAAAAACTCTTCGTCGGAAAATTATTTACCTAAATTTCAAGATTGTCAAAAAATAGAAGAGAAGATAAAGGTTTCCTCCAATAATCGTGAAGGCTATATGCTTTGTTTTCAATGGACGAACTTCATGCTTCTCTCGTGAAAGCTAACGATTCTGCTGCAGGCCCTGATAATATTCATAATCGACTTTTAAAACCTCTACCGGAATCTTCTCTAGAAACCCTATTACTCATATTTAACAGACTTTGGGTGACAGAAGATTTTCCACCGTCATGGCATCATGCCATTGTTATACCAGTCACAAAACCTGACCGTAACCTTACAGACCCCGATAATTATCGTCCAATTTCACGGACTAGCTGTGTTTGTAATACAATGAAATGGATGATAAAGGATCACCTTGTTTGGTACCTTGAAACTGAAAAAAGAAACTCATATTCAAGCTGGTTTCCGTAAAAATAGAAGTACCATTGACCATTTAGTTAGGTTACATTTCCATGCCAAGAATGCTTTCGCGAAGCATGAACATAGGGTCAAGTTCTTTTTTTTATTTAGAAAATGATTCTACAGATTGTATACACTTTTGTAGAAAGTGTTTCCAGCAGAAACATCCAGTACTTACATTAAATGAAACTGAAATCAAGGTAATAAAAGAAGTCAAATTAGGAATATTTGTTGACCACCGATTAACGTTCTTATCGCATATAAATTGCTTCGAGGTGCACGAAAGCCCTTGATTTGTTGGAGGTAGTTGCCAGTTGGGAGGAGATCAGCTTCTCCATTTATATCGATCACTTGTTCGTTCCAAACTTTATTATGGTTATATTGTTTACAACGGTGCAAGCAAGTCAAACTTGGCAAAGCTAGATCCTATTCTCCATCAAGGCCTAAGACTTTGCCTCGGAGCGTTCAGAACATCACCTAAATAACGCTTATATGTCGAAGCAGATGAATCTCCTTAAGAACTAAACTAGGACTGAAATATATCACAAAAATTCGATTTAATCGCTGAAATCCGGCATATAACTGTGTTTTCAACCCTCACTATGTGGGTTTGTGTTTAAAGAAACCCTCCATCATTCTACTTCTTGAAATTCGTATGAAACCATAATTGTATCAGCTGATATTAAGATTAGTTAAATTTTACCTAAAAATCTCTTACCAGTTTCACCATGGCAGTTAGCCAGCTCAGATGTAGGTATTACAATGACGAGATATAATAAGGCAGATACGAGCCATCTCGTGTATACACAAGAATTTGGTCTATCGAGAGAAAAATACAGATCGCATCATGCTATTTATACAAATGGTTCTAAAGATGGCGAGAGACTAGCGTGTGCTAATATATTTAGTTCGAAAACTAAAACCTGCCGACTTTCAGGTAAAAGTTCGATATTCACTGCCGAAGCCAAAGCTCTATTGTCAGCTTTAGAAGGTATTGGGTCTACTATAGAAGGATAATATGTCATATTCTCAGATTCATTGTCACTCCTTCAAGCGATTAAGAGTGGAACTTCAACTCATCATCTTGAACATTCTACAATGATATGACCGTAGATTTCAACAACAGATTAACATTGTATTTTGTTGGTTGCCCAGCCACGTTGGCATCAAAGAAAATAGTGAAGCTGATAAATGGCTAAAGCAGTCATAGACAATGTGGCTGATCCTGCCGGAATCCCACATAGCGATTTCAGACCCTCTATCTGTGCTTATATGAGAAAGCTGTTTCAATATTTATGGGAAGTTGTGGATAAAAACAAACTTCATGAGTTGAAAAAACCCCTGCATGATGTACTCATCAGAGCAGCCGGAAACGTTTCGATCAAGCCATGATCAGGTGATGTAGAATCGGGAACATTTACTAAAAAAGAAACCAACCCCAAGATGTGTATTCTATCCCAGTAAAACATTCTGATCGAGTGCATAGATTTTAAAAGATTTTTTTTATCAAGCAGCTACTTTAGAAGATCTTTTAGGCTGGGTAAAAGAAGACTGTATTTTAGGTTATTTGAGAGAAACCGGTATGTTGTATACATTTTGATGTATGCAAATGTTTTTGGTGTGTTGTGTTGATTACTTCTGGATTGCTGGGTTATTAAGTTGTTTTTGTTGGAATACTTATAATTTTATTCGATCGTCGCTATTTAGGTGAAATATTGCTGAAACCCTGATTCTCTCTCTCCCCATCTCTCTCTCTCCCTCTGTCAAAGGTCATTTGCATACGATATTTGTACTAATCTCCAAAATCTGTGTAGAGTAACATCTCGGCAACCAAAGAGAATATTCTAGTAAAATCAATACTGAAATACTCAAAATAAAGATGGAAATTCCATAGTTCACTTTCTCCAACTTTTATTTTTAATTTTGTTTCCCTTTATCAAGTTTTGCGTTCACAAAAGTCTTTGAAGATAATAAGGTTTTGTACGAATATAAAAACTTACTTTACAGGCTAAATGTTATGTATCTCTGATATATACATAATATGGTTCATATTGTTATTCCCAAGCAACACCAATGTCATAAACTAGCAAGGTCTATGAGACCAGCAGGTGACTTTTTGCAGCTCGTAACTTTTGAAATTTGAGAGACTTGAAAATATATGAATATTATTAGAAAAAAGAGAGAGAGGTAAAGCGAGTACTAGCTTCAGCTTTGAAGTTATTCAAAAATAGTTATGGTGCTACACCTGTCGCTCTGCTTAGAGAACAAGACCCGGAATATTCCCCAGCCGCCAAGGACCATTCTTTTCTGTGGTCGTGTATTGTTTCGTAGGAGAAACCGGGTTTTGTGTCCTATTTTAGCGTTCAAAAAACATATCGCATCCACCAACAATCACATAGCAGTGTGTCGTCACTCGAACCCAGGTTGTCTATCCCACTAACGTAATACCTCATCAGATTGGACTCACTTGAACACTCTCTGGGCTGGGCAGTTTGGGACCTCTCCAAGCCTTGGGGGGGGGGGGACTAGACTATACCCTTGGGTCAGGCTCTACTAGAAAATGCAAAACATCCTAGATAGCCTCTATGATGACGCCTCAGTCGCGTAAGTGACAGCAAAGGCATTCCTTGGACGATTTTCCTTCAGACGTTTCGATTGTTTTTATATTTATGTGTTTTCTTGTGGATCATAAATTGGTAACTAATTTGAAATGAAATAGCTCATGTCCACTTTTCGTCGCAGTAAAGCAGAAATTTGGAAGAAAAAATTCGTAATCATCACGTTTCTGGTACCCCACATGATTGTCGTTTTGAATTGGTCCAAGATCCTCTGGCCCAAGGGTTGTACAAATATGATAAACTACAAAGTCACGGAGTATCAGCTCTCAAGATTTTGTCGTGTCACAGATAGTAGATAGGGTAGAAAGTTTGGCAAGGAGTTTCAATGGCCTCCAGGCCTGGTAGGGATAGGAATATTTGAATATTAACGGAAATAGCACACTCGATGGCGTTCGTGAAAATATACAGAATATAGAATGTTAACTGCCAGCAAAGTTGCTACAGAACCTTAATACCGCATAATCTTCTCATTCGAGCTTTGGATATGGCCCTCCCCAAAAGTATACATCATGTAGCACTTAAAAGGTATAGTGACTCCTCAGATTGAAAATAAGTATGTTTTCATATGGCATCATACAAATGGTTGAAGAAAGATAATGATGCTAAACAGGTACTGGGTATGCATCACATAAGTTTTAAACATTATCAGATACGACCCGGGCGGATGTTGGGGGAACAGGAGAATAACTCAGAGGAAAAACATCAGAATGGTCATGGATACCTAACAGTGCACAACCACAAGGTACTAAGCATGTACCATGTACGTTTTTTTTAGCGAAATAGTAACCAAGCTACAGACCGGATGAGAATGTAATACATGTATGTTAACGAACATAGGTACAGCACCATAAATGTGGGAAAAATTATCATTCAAATCACATATAAATTGCTTATAAGCCAAATGCACGAAAGCTCTAGATTTGTTGAAAGTAGTTGCCAGCTATAAGTGGGGGGGAGATCAGCAAACTCTCCTTCATTTATATCGATCACTTGTTCGTTGCAAACTCGATTATGGTTCTATTGTTTACAATGGTGCAAGCAAGTCAAACTTGGCAAAGCTAGATCCTATTCTCCATCAAGGACTAAGGCTTTGCCTCGGTGCGTTCAGAACATCACCCAAAGAAAGCTTGTATGTCGAAGCGGATGAATTTCCTTTAGAACTTCGGAGAATTAAATTATCGCTGCAATATATCACAAAACTGCATTCGAACCACTCAAATCCTGCATATAACTGTGTTTTCAACCCTCAGTACGCAGATTTATATTCACGAAAACCCTCGATTATTCCACCTCTTGGAATCTGTATGAAACCACACCTTGTAGCAGCTGGTATTAAAGTTAGTCAAATTTTACCTAACGAGCTCTTGCCAACTCCACCATGGCAGTTAGCCACGCCAGAAGTAGATATTTCACTGACTAAATATAAAAAGGCAGACACGAGCCAGCTCGTGTATACACAAGAATTTGGTCTACTGAGAGAGAAATACAAATCACATCAGGCTATTTATACAGATGGTTCTAAAGATGGTGAGAGAGTAGCATGTGCTACTATCTTTAGTTCCAAAACTAAAACATATCGTCTGCCAGGTAAAAGTTCCATTTTTACTGCAAAAGCAAAAGCTCTATTATCAGCTCTAGAAGGTATTGGATCCACTAGAAGGAAAAAAATATGTCATATTCACTATCATGCCTTAAAGCAATTAAAAGTGGAAATTCAACTCATCCCACCATCTTGAAAATTCTGCAATTATATGACACCAGATTTGATCAACAGATATATATTGTGTTTTGTTGGGTGCCTAGTCACGTTGACATCAAAGGCAACACTGAAGCTGATAGATTGGCTAAGGCAGCTCTAGATGAAGAAGTTGATCCCGTCGGAATCCCATACAGCGATTTCAGACCATCTATCTGCGCTTATGTCAGAAAGCTATTTCAATCTTTATGGGATACTATGGAAAATAACAAACTTCACGAGTTCAAAAAAGCGGTTGGTTATACTCATCTGAACAGTCATATATACTCATCTGAACAGTCATAAGCGTTTCGACCAGGCCATGATCAGACGATGTAGGATCGGTCACACACGATTAACTCATGAATATTTACTGAAACAGGAGCCGATTCCAAGGTGTATACCTTGCCATGAAGATCTCACGGTGAAACATATTCTCATAGACTACATAGATTTTAAGATAGTAAGAGATACTTTTTATGGAGCAGCTACGCTGGAAGATCTTTTTAGCAGAGTGAAAGAGGATTGTATTTTAAATTATTTGAGAGAGATTGGTTTGTTGTACAAATTTTAATGTTTGTACCTGTTTTAAAGCATTAGTTTACCGAGTTTTTGAATTGATTACTTAGAATTTTGTTTGATCGTCGCTATATAGCTGAAATATTGCTGAATGCGACATTAAACCTTATTCTCTCTCTCTCTCTCTCGTAGACAAAGGACCGAAAATGGGGGAAAATGCCAGAAGCTAGAAAAGAACCATACAATATACAACAAAATATTAAGGATGTCCGAGGTAAGTTTCAAAGTTATTCATCAACTAGTAAGCGCAAAAAGCACGAGAATATAAATAATTGCCGGACGTACGACCAACCAGACATACATGCCGATGATATGACTCAACAGCCATTTCGAACCATGGGGTAAAAACACGACAGTGCACATGTACAGAATAAGAATTCATTGGCCAGATAACTACAGGATATATATGCAGAGAGAGAGAATTCAGGTTTAACGTCGCGTTCCTGCAGGATAGAGTCCGGATAAGAATGTGCATTACTATATGGCAAGATATTCCCTAGCGTGCATTGATTTCGACGCTAAAGGCTCAGAACTCTGTAGAAAATCATCGAAACAGGTAATAAGTTCCAGACAGTGCACATATACATTTAAGCGTTTTCAATGAGCGTTGTTCATCAAATATTAACAGTGAACGAGGGCCGGCAATGATATTACTAACGAACAGAATAAATGGTCATAACTTAAAATCATCGAAACGGACCAAAACTCCGGCAGTGTTCATCTGCAAGGTACTAAGCATCTTAATATCTGATCTAGTCATTCCACTGCTATACGGTAAAATTTATTTCTAAATAAAGCGCCCTTTATTGCGTGAGAATCATAATGGTCTAGGATTAATGATTTAATTGATCGTGTAATACATAGTTCGATCTCCCTTATACTAAGTAATATTAATATTATATTAATTTGACATAACTTTATGCATCACTTTGAAATCTTAATGTAATATGGTTATATTTGCCTACCTGGAGATACAACATTATACTGTTCCACATCGTTAATGAGGGTCTCATGAGAAAGAATTTAGTAGTTTGGATTTGTAACTACGAGTACTTGCGCATTTTCATCATGTCCTTGTTCAACTCTCCAGCATTTCTGAAGGACAATGTTGACAAATTAAAGACGAGTCGGACCGAGCTGATCCGGAATTCGCACTATCGATCACCGTTCACACTTACTTCCTTGGTTGGAACGCTTGAGAAGGTATCGTTAATGCGTTGTAGGGCACTGCCGGTAGATACGTCAAAGTTGAGGTAACATTACGTCAGAGTTGAAGGAGAATAATGTCCTAGTTGACTGAATGTAACGTTAGCGAGGCCATGCGAGGCTACTAATGACGTTGAATCTGTTATGTCGCATGGACCAAGAATAAACTGCCTAAACAGACTTGATTCGTGTACAAATATGGTGACGCCCTACAGTCGCTCTGAGCAAAGCAAACGCACCCTCAATTATCACATCGAATGGATTATTTCCGTGAAACACCTTGTTTCAAGAAGCATTTTTACCAGAAGAAAATGATATTGAGGACATCACACCTTTAACGATTGCTCTATCTAGAGGTGAATGGACAAGTACGCGATAACATGCAATGGTGGTGAGAACATAGAACAACATAATCTGATCAGAAGTAATATGACCCCGCCGGAAAATAATCTGAAATTGTTAAAGAGGTAGCAGCGAGATTCTGATTATTTGCAACATATCCCAAAAGCTTTACAGGTCGAGAAGTCTGTATTTTGTATATTGTTAGATTGTTTAATTCGGTCTAGTGAACACAATGAAAATGAGAAAAAAACAGATATTACGTCGGATAACGTGATTAGGTATCCATTAGATCACGTTAGAAATCGTCACAGTGCGACTAAACCTAGTGTATGACGTAGCAAAGCGTTATGCCCAGAATATGGATGAGTGTTTTTGGGACATCGTCTCAGGCACTTGATCAAGCGCTGGTATGGTTTTCAGAGAATGTCAGAAGTGTGATTTCAATGCTTGTGATATAAAAAATAAAGCCACAGAAAAACGTTTACCATAGTTGATTCTAACCACTAACTAACTTTTATCAAAATATGTTATGTGTTGAATCCCTACCTCTTCAACTATATATCGACTATAAAAAGAACATTGATCACTTCATGTGATTTGTTAGGAACTGAGATCTAGGTATCGAATGCTAGACGATTTCGTCAGAATCTTTATTTTTGTAAATCACTGTTTTATAAAATCTGAAAACGTATCTGAGAGAAGAATAGCTTGGTAGAAGATGTTTTCTCTCCATTCACTGCATCAGTCATATTCAACCATTGCAAGTGTGAAAACATTTATCATTCCAACGCTAAAAGCTTGGAATTCAGATCAAGGAACCAGTTGCAGGTACATGCACGTTATTTCCATCGACCTTTAGAGCCTCCAATAGATATTCGTTGCAGTAACCTGGAATGTGATTCTCGACAAATGGGCTTGATGAGTCAGCCGATGTTAGTAATTTGGTTTGTCTTAGGTAAAAATTGTGTGATAAATCAGTAAAATGATCAGAAGCGTTGTGCCGGTGAGGAACACAAGTTTCTGTTTCATCGCCAGTATAGTCGATAATGGTAGTCATTAACAACTATGTCATCGAAACGTTTCGATCAAGCCATGACCAGGCGATGTAGAATCGGCTATACACGATCAACTCACAAACATTTACTAAAAAAAAGAGCCAGTCCCAAGGTTTATGCCATGCCACGAAGATCTCACAGTGAAACATATTCTTATCGGCTGTATAGATTTTAAGATTGCGAGAGGTTCTTTTTATCGAGCAGCTACTTTTGAAGATCTTTTCAGTCGGCTGAAAGAAGACTGTATCTTAGGTTACTTGAGACAAATCGGTTTGTTGTATACGTTTTAATGTGTGTATGTTTTAATATGTTGGATTACTGAGTTATTAACTTGAATACTTAGAATTTTGTTTGATCGTCGCTATACAGCTGAAATATGCTGAACGCGACGTTAAACCTTTATAATTCTCTCTCTCTCTCTCTGAACCGTGATTAACTTTCATCCCCCGCCAATTTCAGAGGATAATTAAATTGAATGTCATTTGAGCCGTAAAAATCGTATATTTTGTAGATTTCTTGAAAACAGCAGTCGCACGATCGAAATCACCTATATGGGTGATGACCACAAAAATAGTATCCAGAAGGTGCAGGATTTTTTTACTTTGAAAAGAGCGTGTTAAATGAAGGCGAACACTCGAGGAGTGAATAAAAAAGATAGGGTTTAACGTCGCGTTCAGCGTTATTTCGACCATATAGCGACGATATATCCAACTACTATCAATGATTAGCTGGACATGTGCGACTATCTATGTACAGCCATCATGTAGAAGAAATGAATCTCCCCCTCGTGGCAAAAGACATGGTACAACACGCAAGCTGCTCACCCACTTGGGGGCGGCGAAAATTCCAGCCTATAATGTCAGCCCATTATCTGATATAAGGAGAGGGAGACAACAAAGGTCGAGTCCGATACTTCTTTATCCACTATCCATCATAATGCCTTCGCATGAAGGTGACAGTCTGCCTTCAAATACATGCTGGATGACATCAAAGAAAATCATGATCAGCCACCTACTGTGTAAGAATGCGAGACAATTCCTGTATTTCACAGACATTCTTTCCTGGACTAATTGAAGCAGCCATGAAATTGAGCTAATAGGTAAGATGTATACCCTACTTGTCCTAGGTATAGGAGAGAATATGACGTATCGTCGGATAACATCAAACAATTTGACAGTTATTGGATCAGGATGAAGCTAGAAAGGCACCGTCATACAAGGACCTTGTTTAGTGATTACAAAATATGTAGAATATAGGCTGCTTCTCTGGTCGATGTGATATTGGGAAGAGATATACTGCCAGGTAAAATTAATCTGAATTGTACAAATTATGGTCGTTGTTTATCCATCTATATGGATTATATCTATTCCGACTGATTTACTCTCTTATTCATGAGCCAAACTCAAAGCAATATTGCATAGCCTGATTCGATCATTCTATAAAGCGTATAAGTTCTACGTTTCTCAAGTTTAGTTATGAATAGCACACACCGGTATATCAATTCTTATACTGAAGGGAAAGACACAAAACATCATACAAAACCTCCAGTCCAAACTTTCATTCATATAGCTTTACTAAAAACTCTGCTCTAATGACCTACCTCGACGTTTTCTTTCAGTTTATTCTACAAAACTCACCAATCCGTCTCTCGGCATCAAAATTTTAAAACACCTCATCTCATTTTTTGTTATTTATCCGTGATGATATCATTATCGAACAGTTCCCTCAGTAATTATGGATCCAAAAGCGTTTAGATCGACCACAGCTGTCGATACAACTATCGGGTTAAACAGGCCAGTTTAGTGGTTGGAATCCATGATAGGCCCACTCGCTAAGCGAGTTTCTACTGCATAGAATGTAATTTTCCCAATGTAATGATTTCCCGATTTTGAGGTCACAGTGATTACGTAATTAATCTGCTCACGAAAAAATTTAAGTGATTTTTATAATATTTAGGCCACAGTGACCTTTGACCTCGACAACAACGTTGGTACGCAACATATCGTTTCCACATAGTGTATCCTCTGTATAAAATGTCACATTATAGACTGGACACGAACGGTACATGATTTCCTGTTTTTTAGTTTTTAGGTCACAGGGACCTCAACTTAGAGACATATTGTCTCCCCCTGGTGTATCCAATCAAAAAAATGCAATTGTCACAGATATAGGACGGACACGATTGGATTCAATATATTCCTGTTTTCCATATTTCCACCTTCCGCATTAGCAATATTGACCATTATGTCTCACAAGACATGCCATGTCTATAGAAATCCACACCAGCGGCTATCATCTCCATCTTCTCAAGCCAAGTCTACCAGGGCTATTGACTTTTGCTAATCAACTGTGCAATAAAAAAGGAAAATAATAATCAGTTTCCACGATTTGTGCAATTGGCTCTTTGACAGCTAGAGATCAATTCCATATCGTAATAAGATTTCATTGGAAAATATTAGTTTCTATTGCAATAACTTCATTCACTTTAGGCTTCGGGCATGATGATATAATCAAATCACGGCGGTTAACGCATTTCGCCATCACTGAGTAAATATTATCTTTTGATATGGTAATAGTGCAACTCAATATACACTGTTATCAATATTGGTCGTTTTGAAAGCGCTATCACTGCATTAGATGTCCGACCCAATTATTTCTTTCAACGAATATATGTTTACTTGTGTGCCATATCCGGCTAAAAGAAAAAAAAATTAACGCAAATCACTTCATCGGGATTAGCTGATCAGCAAAGTTACATCCAGTGGGAATTGTTTTGGAAAAGTCATTTTAAATTGCCAAGTTTCTTATCAAGCTGAGAGTGCAAAGATACGTTTGACCACGCTTTCCATCTAGACTCGAGGGTTGACTTGGGTGTCGTCCTTCCCTCTCGCTAAGCGATTATTCTAAATTGATAACAGAAACCCCAATTTTAGTCGATTTTACCGAAAAATCTTATGAACGTTCAGATAAAATTAATCTCCAACTTCTCATTTCTCTTCAGTGAATTGGCTGTGATAGATTACTTTCACTAACAGGACACATGTAATGAGAATAACCGAAATAAATCCCGTTGTCTTCAAATAGTACAAGTCTTCTCTGTCTACATGTACATCCTGTTGTGCAGCCATGTAGGACATCTTCATTCCAAATGTTAAAGAACTCAATTTCTCGTATTCTTAGTCACTCGAGCCACATATAGTTCATTTTATTTACGCCTTATCCTATTGTGATTCAGATATCAAAGAATTATACAACATATTTCAGCTGCATGGAATTCGGCAACTGTGGGATTCAATATTTTTCGAATATTTTGTGACTAAAAACATTGGAAAGACATGTTGCATTGACACATTTTGTGACAACAGCTGGCTATATTACCAAAAATGAAGACACGAATCGGAATAATAATAAAACAATTATAGCACGCTGTGGGTGTGAGGAAAAAACAACTCGTGCTTCCCAACAGATAAGTATCGAGCTGATGTCACAACACCGTGCCAGATGAGGTATAACATACACGTATATTAGTGTTAAATAGAATATACCGAGAAATATCCAACTAAGCCCAGAGACCACAGTGCGACAAGCAGTGCGTATTCACAGTTAGCAGGAAATCGATTGTCAAGAGATATCACAAAAAGGCCGTGTTCATGTAGGAAGCTACAGATATAATTACGATATGACATAAAGCAATGAGTTTAGCTGAAATTTTGCGATGTAATCTTTGCGATGTAGCCAGAAGTTTGTTTTAATACGAATGGCGAGGTACGCCAAACTTTTGCC
Source organism: Hanleya hanleyi (assembly GCA_036873755.1). NCBI lineage: Eukaryota > Metazoa > Mollusca > Polyplacophora > Lepidopleurida > Hanleyidae > Hanleya > Hanleya hanleyi. Next base: position 69,011 of record JAVTVY010022015.1, read on the forward strand.
GCTTCATCTCTGTATATTATATTATATTATATTATATTATATACTTTATGAATTAACGGTGTGAAGTGAAAACTAAATCAAGTGACCCTTTGTTCTTAGAATGGATTTAAGCGCCAGGATATTGTCTCTTTTCTTGACACAAAAATCTGTCTAGTGGACTGAATAAAATAATTAATATTCAGGAGTATATTTTCTCACTCAATGAAGATGAATTTCACGACATAACGAGATTAGGTTGAGAGTATTAATTAGTTTGTTATGAAATCATTCGTACGACTTTATATAACTGAATTATTGTTCGATCTATTTCTCCAAATCAATGTTCCGATCGATGTTGCATTCCATGCAATATTCTTTTCGAGTCCGTCGGTATTTTCAAATATTTTAATGAATAATATATCATCTTCATCGTTTGTTGTACGGAAATGTCATCAAGTTAGCTGCGAAAGAGAACTACTTTTGTAGTGTCTTTGATATACGAACTCATTTTATGTATTTTGTTTAGAATATCAGTAACATGGTTGCTTTCTGTTACTATTTGCTGGACCGCTACAATATCAATTGTCTCTGTGTATACAAAAAATGAACAATTGACGGATATTATATTAATAACTCAGCAACTCTACTCTATTTGTTAAGCTTGGTCTTTAGGAATGGTAATTATGTGGATCGAAACCATTTTTACCGGTATTGTATACATCGGGAGTGCTTAGCGTTATTATTATGCAATGATGATCGACTCGTGACTCAGGGATAAATTTTCACCTCACTATAATTTGCCTGACCATCTCTGTTTCTTTGCTTGTTTGTTTGTGTTTTGCCTCCATCGTACAGCCACAGTTTTGGTCGGAATGACATGAAAGAATAACAAAAAAATTAAAAAAGGGAATGTTACGCTCATTGGCAGATGAGATATTTGGGGGAACATCCCCACGAAATTGGTTCAAATTTGTTTAGATCTATTATTTTCAGAAATATGACTATCACAGCTGCAGGTAACTAAGGACATTATTGTGGAAATTCTACAGCTTAAGTAACTTTAATTACTGAATATGTACTAATATTCATATTCATTGATTTGGAATCTGGAATAAAACGCTTGGATACCGGTATGCTAATGGAATGCAAAACTAAATCAGAATGCTAATTATAAAAGAATAGAACATATTGGATGATTTGTCCACATACCCGTCTCTAGCTCACTGCGTGACGCCAACAAAACTCATTTGCATACGGTCTTTGTACAAAACTCCAAAATCTTAAGTTGAGAAACTTTAATTACTGAATATGTAGTAACAAAGTTCAATACATTTCATATTAATTGATCTGGAATTGGGAACAAAACGCTTGGATGCCGGTTGCTACGGTAATCATTTTTCTTCGGTTTTTAAACTATTTATAACGCTAAAATCCTAATTGAATACCAAAAAATGAAAACAAAAACAAAAACAAAACAGAATGCTAATTATAAAAGAAAGGAAGAGATGAACTTCTTTGTCTATCTAATTATTTCTAGCTCTCCCTGTGACATCATCAAAGCTCATTTGCATACGCTATTTGTATCAAACTCCATAATCTTTGTCTCGGCAACCAAAGGGAATATTGATAAAATCAATATCAAAATGCTTAAACTAAAGATGGAAATTACCTATCTCTGTTTCACCAACTCTGATTTTTATTCTGTTTCCCTTCATCAAGTTTGCCTTCAAAGAGGTCTCTGAAGTCTATACAGGCTAAATGTTATGTATCTCTCATATATACATATATGGTTCATATTGTTAGTCTCAATCATCACCAATGTCATACGATTAATAACCATCTCGCATAAAATAACAAGGTCTATGAGAACTACAGGTGAATAACATAATGTTTCTGGACATTTTGCAGGCCGTGTCTACCAAAATTTGACAGGCTTGACACTATCTGAATATTTTTGGGAAAACGAGACAGATAAGGGATCGTTTCCATTTTCCTTTTTTCTTCAGTCGCGATTTTTCTTCAATTTTCTCGATTGAAAAACGATCAGTCGCGAGGATATAGAGAAAAAAAATGAGAAAAAACGATTGAACCTTTTCTGAAAAAAACCATTCTCTCGCGATATCGTTTTTGAATCGTTTACCCATGCGCGATCCGTTCTTGATCGCGAATCTTCAATCGCGAGAGAATCGTTTCTTTCAAGGTGCGAGAGAATCGTGAGGCGGAGTGATATCTGACACATAGGCCGTGTTGCCGTCGTACGCCGCTCTATCCACGAACTGGGAACTACATTTAATGCTGGTTGCGGATTTGTTGATGGAAAACCTATATTACTATACTGTATAAATGCGTAAGATAACCGGATAATATATATGATTCACGATCTATAGTCTCCTACAAGCCGAAGTAGGGCGTATGCTGGAAATATCTATACACATACCTGTACCATGCTTCCTGTGACGTCCGCGCTCAGATTTACTCTGGCGAAGCGTAAATGACAAAATTACATGTTTATTTAATAAGGTCATGAGTGGATTTGAGTTCGTCGTTGATTGCATTATCAGAATGATTACGGCACAGACTTGATAGAGGTGTGAATGGGCACATGGCGGATAACCCAGAACAGCTTAGCCCTCCAGCCGAGAATTTCTAAGTTAATTAGGGTGAAAAATAGTGTAATTAAATATGTATATTTTGTTATAGTAAAGCATACATTAGGAAAGGGTATACATTCATGTTTTGGTACAGTTTTTAAATTATTAAGATGTGAATAAGTTAAAAAAAATCACCATCAAGTTAATTTTATTTATTATAAGAATATTCGCGGCAGTGATTTCATATTTATATCAAATACATATCACAATGGTGATTGAATCGCATATAACGGTTGGATTCGCATATGTACAATACTTTTTATTTTAATTTTACATTTTGATAACTGAACTATGAATGATTCCAAAGGGAAGCTCAAGCCAGAAACCAACTGAATATTATATAATTTCATCTCTTACTGGATTAACCAAAAATAAATTCTCGTCCGAGTACGATCATCGGTTAAAGATTTCGGGGTTTTTTCTTCGCAAAACTATTAAAAGATTTAAATGTGGGATTTGAAAATCTGTCGGACATACAAAGACGTTTTATATTCATATTTTATTGAATAAGCAGTCATTTCACATATAGTATCATACGCGATGAGGGGCGTTGTTTGATTCTTCAGCAACCAAGTCACGTGACCTGAATTATACAGGGCTTTTGAAACACATCTTCTTCGCATGGTCAAGGTTTCCTTTTTAGCCAAATGCGAGACATTGATCATCTTGCCAAGCAAACCGCGTTCAGCCCACTTTCAGTGTTTTCCATACTGCAATTACCAGGCCTGTGGGATATTTGATGGTGAATGAATACGTGTATGTTCATCAAATTGTGAAAAATAATCAATATCATTATTTTCTTTGAATCATTTCTTTTATATATATATTTACCCTTTGTATTTATTAATTTTCACAATTTATTGAAAATATACGTATTCATCTACCATCAAATATCCCACAAACCAGGCAACTGTGGGGTTTTGCACTTATAGACTCCCACTTAGGGAGCCACACAACAAGACTCCCACCCAGAGAGCTCCAGAAAAGATTAATTCACACAACCAAACAAACAAGCAAAAAAATAATGACAGTTGTGAAAAGTTTTACAAATAGCCCGCGCTATATATTAATAATTAAGTGCTTTCGAAGCCTCAAAAGCCCCGTATGACAATGTTATATTCAATACAGCGCCATCTATATACACAAGGAAAATGGTGATCGTAGGACAAAAAAAACACGCGAACAGCGAAAATCTGACGAATCAACTCAAAATTTCAGCACGCACAGATGCCAAAAACGTTCACGAAAAATACTACACAAGAAATCTGGAATAATACCAGCTTTAAAACACAGAAATACTCAAAATAATAGACGAAATTGCAAGTGCAAATGACTCAATCTGACCATATCCGGGCCGGTGTCCCGTACAAAATATATGTAAATATAATTATATAATAATTATAGTTATAATTATATGCATAACCATTATTCCTATGTATATATATATATATATATATATATTTTTCAATTTCTTTCAATATCCCCATCGTATCTATATAACCGCCAACTGAACTGAAACACGCTATAGTTTTACACAAGGCAAAGAAGAATGGAAAAGGAAGAAGAAAAAATGATCGAACTTTATATAGTCTGACTGAAGTGTTTATGATACAGAAACTCGAACGTGTATGCGGGTCAGTCAGGCTGAACCTTCCCGTACTACTTTCGGCTATAATCCTCAATCGTTTTTTTTTAAATCGCTTATATTTTCTCGATTAAAAAACGATTGAATCGCCATATCGCTTTTTATTCGCGAGAATTTTCTCGATTGAAAAACGATTGCCAACAGAAAATAAAAACCATTCGAACAGCGATCGCGAATGAATCGTTTATTTTGAAGAAAAAACCCATTCCCTCGCGCCTTGGAAAATCGCGACTTCGAGAAAATTTGACGAAATAAACGATTCATTCGCGAACGATAATTGGAAACGGCGCCTAAAGCGTTGATATGGTGCTATACTTATCGCTATGCCTAGAGCAGAAGAACACGATTATATCCCAGCAGACATTGACCTTCGTTTTCTGCGGCCGTGTATTGGCCGTTGTGTCATATTTTGGCGTGATTCCAACTTGAAACATATCGCCTCCACCAAAAATCACATAGCAGTGTGACATGGCTTGAACCCATCAGATTGAACACACTTCTATGATATTTGAATATCATCGGAAATAACACACTCAATAGCGTTCATGGGAATATATATAGAATATAGATTGTTAACAGCCAGAAGTATTGCTACAGAACGTTAATACAACTTAATGTTCTAGGTCGAGCTATGAATTATGGTCCACTCCAAAGTATACACGATGCAGTACCTAACAGGATGTAGCATTTAACAATTACAGAGACTCCTCAAATTTCAAATAATTATGTTTCCATATCGCAACATACAAATGGCTGAAAGAAAGATAATGAAGCTGAGCAGGTACTGGGTATGTATCACATAAGTTTTAAACATTCCCAGATACGACCTGGGAGGATGTTGGGGGAACAGGAAAATAACTCAGAGGTAAAACATCAGAATGTACATGGATACCTAGTATCCATGATAATAGGTTAGTAGGTTAACCGGAAGACTATACTGTGAAGTCATGTGACTCTGTCAGTATGTCGGCGCCTCTTCCCACTTCCCTTATATGTGTTGTAACCTAACAGTGCACAGCCACAAGGTACTAAGCATGGACCATGTACATGTTAAGAATGTGTTACCATGCACAAAACAGTGCACACCCACAAAGGACTAAACGTATCATGTAATCTTTAATGTTGGTGGCGAAATACTAATGGAGATGTTGACTGGACAGTAATCCAGTATATGGATAATTGGCTGTCGTAGGCGAGGGAGGAAAAATGGGCCAAAAATGACAAGAATGTGGCAAAAAAAATACCTTGCACAACTGCAACATACTGTGCATATTCGACGTAAGTTTCAAAGTTGTTCGTCAAATAGTAAGCACCGGAATAGAAATTTTTGCCGGAAGTACGACCGACCAGACATACATCCCGATGATATGACTCAACAGCCATTTCGAAGGGTAAAACACGACAGTGCACATATACATCATAAGAAATCATTTGCCGGGTAACTTCTTCCCCATGTAGTCTGGAGGATACAGTCCGGATAAGAATGTGGATTACTATACAGCAAGAATGTTCTAAAGCGTGTATTGATATCGACGACAAAGGCCCAGAACTCTGTGGAAAATCATCGAAACAGAAAATCAGCTCCAGACAGTGCACATGTGCATTTAAATATTTTCAATGAACGTTGTCCATCAAATATTAATAATGAACGATATATGGACCAGGAATGATATTATTGGCAGACAGAATAAATGGTCATAACTAAAAATCATCCAAACGGATCCAAAACCCGGCAGTGCTCATCTGCAAGGCATTAAGCATCTTCCAAGTGAGTGTCGAAGTTGTCAGCCAAGTGGTAACGGTTGCCGAGATATGGACCGTACGATCCTTCATTGAAGCCGAGAATAAGAACTGACACTGTTGCCAGAATCTATTACATATAGCTTTGATGAGTTTGCACGTCATATGCTTCCATTGTGGCGCTTTTTATCACTACTTCAATAGTATATTCATACTGACGTACCTCGCGATCAACCTGAACAGTCCAGTAAAGTACGAATATCAATAACGTTACCAATTTAGTAACAACATGCCAATTTGAATGCTTCGTTACTGAAATCAATAACAATTCTATGACCGTGTTGGTGTTTGTTGTTGTTAATGTTTAATCACTTCCCGGTTGTTCCTTTTTACGATTTTGTTGATTATAAACTAGTTTCATGAGCTGAACATGCAAAAATTACGTAATGTTTTGCCGTTTACCTCTCTGTCATAGTTTTCACGCAACTAGACCATAAATAAAGGTATGTCTAGAATTTTCCGTTTTTCATTACTCGAACTTCTCAAAGGCAGTGAATAATTAACTTAATTAAACAATTTTCAGTGATATTTAATTAATTTCTGTGGATGGTTCAACATGTCTAGAATGACGTGGTTGCTTCCTTTAAGTGTAGAAATGCTGTTTGGTAGCGAAAAGTTGACCCAAACCACATCATGGTTCTTTCATGTAAGGGAGATAACTCCTGCAGATGAATTTGGTTCTACGTTACTGCATTCAGTAACTTCTAATGTAAATTTCTGATATGTGCTACTGTTTTCAGTAGCAGATTTTAGCGTTAGTGGAAACAGTCACGTTATTCAAAATTGTGATTCGTTATTGTTTATAGTATCGATATGTTAGCTCGTTATCAAAAATAGTAACGTTACTCAAATTCGTACTTTACTGGACTGCTGAAGTCAACTGTTGTGGGGAGGCTAATTATCAATTAGAGTAATTCAGTCGTAATATCTGATCTAGACAGACAGACAGATTTTGAATTTGTGGCCTCCCATCCTAAGTTGGATGATGTAGGCAATGCCATTGAGTTTGCTTAAAAAAAAGTCAATTAAAATTAAAACAGTACTTGAGTATAAAAAATAAATACTTTACGTTTGATTTTAAAAGAAATACTGTGTTTTTAAAAGATGAACAATGTGATATATAAACATGTATATTGAGGCTCCACAGGCGTTATTTTGTAAGAAGGGGGAGGTATTACTTTAAAAGATAATATAGAAACAACCAGCATGCATATATAACAAAACAACGACCCTATTTATCAGAAATATATAACTGAATTATAAAGGCCCAAACAGAACATGCATATTTTATTTTCAATTAACAATAAAGTCATCATATTAATTTAGACAGAAGTACTTGAGTGGTTATGAAAAACGATGTTAGATATAACATCTCTACTGCTCCTGATGAACACCGTGAATGAGGACCACACATGGCATCCTCAGACACTAATGTCCAATCAGAACGAGCAGAGAGATATCATTCAAAATAAAGCTCTTTTATCAAGTTAAGGAACATTTTACCCACTAATAAACTAGAACTCAAGTCTTTCAAATTTACAATTATATGCATGTACTATTATAGTAACCAATATAATCAGAGTATAAAAAGGGCACAACATTAAATAGATTTACATTCATAGATTAATTTAATTTAAAATGTATAATGAACAAAAAGTTATCACATGCATATCACAGATGAATTTATATTAAGTAAAATAAAACACATGCAAAACATGCAATAAAATCAATACAAGGGTTAAATATAAGTCACATGCTTATTACAGATAGTAGATAAATATATATGAAATAAAAGTTGACATCACAATAGCCAAGACGCTGAGACACATGCAAAACTTATTAAATACACATTACATGCAGATTAAATAATTAAAATCGGCGACAGCCGCCAATAAAATTGGCGACAGCCTGGTACACCTTACCACGGTTCCTAGTTGGTTTAAAAACAGTCTCCATGGACGGGTTAAAAACACCTGCCTGTAAAAGATGATCATAAAATCTAAAACGTTCATTATCGCAACGAGAACAGTAAAACAATAAATGAGGAATAGTATCCTCAACTAAACATTCATCACATAAACCCGTCTCATGGAGCTTAAATCGATGTAACTTCGATCTCCGCTTCTCCAGGTAATTCATGTCTGAAAGCACGTCTTGTTTCTCCTGCTGATCTGTTTCTTATTGTGTAACACTCGTATGTCCCAACTGATCTGTAAATATCTGCGATTATACATTTTCTGCCTTTAAAATAAACTAAAGTTCCTACCTGCAGGGTATCCATTCTATTTGTTTATTGGATTGTTTAGGCACGCGAGAATTTGTCCAGCCATTTATCACCCGCCCTGTGAAATGGATTCTCTGGAATGAACACCTGTGCATGTCAAGATCATGAGTGTAGATTTCATACGTCACAAAGTTCTTAACCGTGCTAAATCGTCTAATGGTGTAAGTGTGATAGAATTCTAATTAAAGCGCCCTTCAATGTATGAGAATCACCATGGTCCAGGATTAATGATTAAATTGATTGTGTAATACACAGTTCGATCTTCATTCTACTAAGTAATATTAATAGTATATCAAGTTGACATAACTATAGGCATCACTTTGAAATCTTAATGTAATATGGTTATATTTGCTTACCAGGAGATACAATATTATACGGTTTGACATCGCTAGTGAGGGTCTCATGAGAAAGAATTTAGTAGTTTGGATTTGTAACTACGAGTACCTGCGCATTGTCATCATGTATTTGTTCAAATTTCCAGCCTTCTCTAAAGGGAAATGCTGGGAAATTTAAAGACAGAGTCGGACCAAACTGATCTTGAAAACGCACTATCGATCACCGTTCACACTTACTTCCTTGGTCGGAACGCTTCAGAAGGTATCGTTAATACATCAGCCGACCTTCGACAGAAATCGATGCCGTTTGCTGCCACAACAGCTAAAAGATGCTAAGAGATATAGCACATTGTTGTCCAGCATGCCATGTTACAGGTCAAGCATACACTCAGATAACCTTTTCCTCTGTGATGCTCTCGAGCAAAACTAAAATTTCCTAAAGTAGTTCAAACGCACAGATTGACGAAACCTGATGACAGTTAATACTCATAGCGACAACATATTCGTGGTATCAAGAAAGGTATATATATATCTGAGGCAAAATACTCGTTTACACCGGAGACAATTTCCTAAATTTCTCGATAGTACCACGATTTTGTTAGACATCGTATTATTCCCAAAAGATTTTCAACACAATTTTTCTATTCAAAACGAATCAAAGGCCTTGTTTGCGCGTTTAGCTCAAATATATAGGAGAAAGCAGTTTCACCTGAAGAAGAATGTCTCTTGTGTGATGAGATATCGTATGATTAAAAGACAACTCGCCTGAAAGTGTTTTCCGCTCTACAGATCCTCCTTGACATTTTTTTGTCAAGTTTTTATGTGAGTAATCCAGCCTATGTCCGAGATAGAGAATTTTTGTTTTACGCTAACCAACTATAGGGCGCTGCCGTTAGATACGTCAGAGTTGAGAGAGAATAATGTTTGAGTCGAATGAACGTAACGTTAGCGCTGTGGCGAAAGCCATGTGAGGCTACTAATGACGTTGACTTTTACTGGTTATACAGCTTCGCTTTTGTGTACAAATATGGTGGTCCCCTACCGCCACTCTGGGCAAAGTAAACGCATCCCAAAATATCACATCGAATGGATGAAATGGAAACAATGGTGTTTCACGGAGCAAATTACTCTGCATATTCCAGAAGAAAATGACGTTGAGGAGACCACACCTTTAACGATTGCTCTATCTAGAGGTGAATGGACAAGTACGCGATAACATGCAATGGTGGTGAGAACGTAGAACAACATAATCTGACTGGAAGTCATATGACCCCACCGGAAAATAATCTGAATTGTTAAACAGGTACATGTAGTAGCGAGATTTTAATTATTCGGGTAAACTGAACATCATGATCTCCTGCAACATATCCCAAAAGGTCGAGGAGTCTGTATTTTGTATATTTTCCATGACATCACGCCCCAGTGCGATTAAAGATAGTGTATGACGTAGCAAAGCGTCCCGCCCAGAATTTCGATGCGTGTTTTTGCGGAATCATCTCAGGAACTTGATCCAAGTGCAGGTGACCTCATGTTTTCCAGACAATGTCAGCAGTGTGATTTGAATGCCAGTGATATTAAAAATGAGGTCACAGGAAAACGTTCACCAAAGTTGATCTACTAAATAACTCTTATCAAAATATATTATTTGTTGAATATTTTTAAAAGACGCTACTACCACTTTAACTATATGTCGATTGTAAAAAGAGCATTGTTCACTTCATGTAATTTGTTACGATCTGAGATCCAGGTTATGAAATGCCAGACGATCTCGGGAGAATCTTTTTTTTTGTAAAGCCACTGTGTTATAAAATCTGAAACAACGTATCTGAGAGAAGAATAGCTTGGAATTTGAACTTTTTCAGCAATCTGTAGCAAAGGATTTTTTTCTCGTTCACAGCACCAGTCATATTGAACCATAGCATGTGTGAAAACATTCAGTATTCCAACGATAAATAGGTCGAAATTAGTATCAACGAACCAGTTGCAGGTACATGCACGTTATTCCCTTAGACCTTTTGCCTGCTCCACATATGCTGACTGCGGTAAAAGGAGTTAGGTGCAGGATTGGCTTTTTTTTAGATACTTTTCAAATTTCCTATGCTTTAACATGGTGCTATATAGCATACTTGGCAATATTGTGCAGATATTTTTGCTAAACTTCGCAGTAGGCAGAAAAGTGGGTTACTTTAATAGCATCTATATTCAATATTTAGCACTTTTATAATCTAGTCTAATTAGAATATATTCGCATTAAAATATCTGTAACTCCGTGTCGGAGAAAGGACAATATATTCAATATTTAGCACCTTTATAATATTATCTAATTAGAATAGATTCGCACATAAATATGTAGCTGACGTCTGAGAACAGACAATATATTGAATATTTAGCACTTTGATAATATCATCTAATTAGAAGAGATTCGCAGTTAAATATCTAGCTGGCGTCCGAGAAAGACAATATATTCAATATTTAGCACCTTTATAATATCATCTAATTAGAAAAGATTCGCACTTACATATGTAGCTGGCGTCTGGGAAAAGATAATATATTCAATATTTAGCACTTTTATAATCTATACTAAATAGAAGAAATTCGCAGTTAAATTTCCACAAGAGCCTTTTCGGAGAAATGACAATATATTCAATATTTAGCACTTTTATAATCTAATCTAATTAGAAGAGATTCGCATTAAAATATCTGTAACACCGTGTCGGAGAAAGGACAATATATTCAATATTTAGCACCTTTATAATATCATCTAATTAGAATATATTCGCATTTAAATATGTAGGTGACGTTTGAGAGCAGACAATGTATTGAATAATTAGCACTTTGATAATATCATCTAATTAGAAGAGATTCGCAGTTAAGTATCTATCAGGCGTCTGGGAAAAGACAATATATTCAATATTTAGCACCTTTATAATATCATATAATTAGAAAAGATTCGCACTCAAATATGTAGCTGGCATCTGGGAAAAGACAATATATTCAATATTTAGCACTTTTATAATCTATACTAAATAGAAGAGATTCGCAGTTATATATCCACAAGACCCTTTTCGGAGAAAAGACAATATATTCAATATTCAGCACTTTTATAATCTAATATAATTAGAAGAGATTCGCATCAAAATATCTGTAACACAGTGTCGGAGAAAGGACAATATATTCAATATTTAGCACCTTTATAATGAAAAGTGGGTAAAACTATTTCATTTCACATCACATTAATATTTACTAATTTATCATGCTGTTTTTGCGGGGAAATTGCATAAATAAAAACTTCGGAAAATCTGATCGAAAAATCGAGGCGGCCATCTTGGATTTTTTTACATTTTCTGGTAGAGCTTGACCCAAGGGTATAGTGTGGTAAGTTTCAGCCCCCTAGATCAAGGGGTCAGAAAAATGATTAGGGGGGGCATTCCGCCCCCCCTCCCCCCCAGGCCACGACAGGTCCCAAAAAACCCAGGCCAGATAGGGTTAAACAGCCTATATACCAGCACATGCGCGTTGTTTAACCAGGAAGAACGATAGAATAATCTGTTATTGTTTGAGTGGAGTTGCACAGACCACAAATGAAAATGTACTTGCGACTGTCTTAAATATCCTTACATAACAGCGCATGCGCGTTGTTTAACCAGGAAGAACGATAGAATAATCCCTGTTATTGTCAGAGGAGTTGCACAGATCAGCAAATAAGGGGTAGGACTGCTTTAAACCTCCTTAATCACCAGTCCTTGCAAGATTGAAAATATGTAGCATTTGTGCTAATTATACAATATATTTTCTTTAAGGAGAGGCAATCGGACAATTTGGAGCTGCGATTTAGAAGAAATATTCAATATTTATCATGGCTGCAATTTAGAAGAAATATTCAATATTTAGCATTTGTGCTAATTATACAATATATTTTTTTTCGGGAGAGGCAGTCCGACAATTTGCGTTTGCGAGTTATCATGAATATTGAATATTTCTTCTGGTTGCAATTTAGAAAGAAATATTCAATATTTAGCATTTGTGCTAATTATACAATATATTTCCTTTGGGAACAGGCAAGTCAAAGTGCTAACTAGCAGTAATCCTAGAAATTATCTTCAAAGTAGCACACCCCTTTCTAAATATCACTGATTTTAGAAATTATTTGCGAAGTAGCAGATCTGCTAAATAGCATGCTAGACAATAATAATCATTCCTGCACCTTAATGGGTAAAAGTGGAAAACTGGCTACTACGATTCATATTCGTCGAATATCTTCTTCCTTTAATGTTCCTTGATATTATAGGTTATGGGCGTCTAATAGATATGCGTTGTATTTACATGGAATGTGATTCTCGAAGAATGGGCTTTATGAGTCAGTCGATTTGAGTAATTTGCTTTGCCCTAGGTTAAAATTGCCTGATAAATCAGTAAAATGACCAGAAAACTCTGTGCCGGTGAGGAGCACAAATTTCTGTTTTCATCGAGAGGCCAGTTCAGTCGATAATGATAGTCATTAACAACGGTAATGTCATCTGAACCGTGAGTAACTTTCATCCCTCGCCATTTTCAGAAGATAATCAATGTCATTTGAGACGTAAAAATAGTATATTTTATAGATTTCTTGAAAACATCAGCCACACAATGCGGGAAGTCAATCCAGTCGACAAATACGGACGATGATCGCAGAAAATAGTATCCTGAAGGTGCAAGATATTCGATTTTCGCTACTTTGTAAAGAGCGTGTTAAATGAAGGCGAAAACTCCAGCCTATAATGCCAGCCCATTGTATGGTATAAGGAGAGGGGGACAACAGAGTCGAATCCAATATTTCTTTGTCCACTATCCATCATCAGCCTTCGCATGAAGGTGAGAGTCTGGCTTCAAATATATGCTGAATGACATCAAAGAAAACTATGATCTATGATCAGCCACCTACTGTGTAAGAATGCGTGACACATCCTGTATTTCACAGACATTCTTTCCTAGACTAATTGAAGCGGCCGTGGAATTGAGCTAATAGATAAGATGTATGCCCTGTTTGTCTTAGGTAGCAGAGAATATGAATTATCCTTGGCAATTTTCAAAGAATTTGATAGTTATTGGACCAAGATGAAGCTAGAAAGGCACCGTCATACCAGGGACCTGTGATTGCGTGAAACGCAGGATATATAGAATATAGGCAGCTTCTCTGCACAGTGTGATATGGAGAGGAGACCTACGACCAGGTAAAATTAATCTGAATTGTACAAAGTCAGGCTTCCTCGATGTGAAAAATAGTAAGCCCTCGTTCAAGTTCAACCATCTATATGGATTCTAATTGACTGAAACAAAGTGATACTCGAACAATTCCGGTTAATGATGAATAGCACACGCTGGTGAGGAAATACCACAGGCGGTCAGTTATTAACTATGATATGATAATTAATAAATATACCCTCCGGCAGCCCTTATACTGACACTCGACATTGTAGGTTTTCCCTACGAAACCAAAGGTTCAAAACGGTCATTCATCGTTTTAATAAATTAGGTCTGCTGTAAATTCTTAGCTCGACATTTGCTTTCCATTCATTCGTCTAAACACGTCAATCCGTCTCTCGTCCTCGACGTAAATCAAACATTGAAACACATAATCATCTCATTTCTGTGCTATACATTCGTGATGATATCGTTATCGATTGATCCAAAATCGTGTAGATCGACTACAGCTGTCGATACAACTATCTGGCTGGACGAGTCAGTTTAGTAGCTAGAGTCCATACTAAGCCTGCACTGAAGGCTGGGGCTACTGCGCCACAGGTAGTAATACAAATATATATACTGACGCAAAACAAATCTGGCCTGGGCGATTTGGGGTGTACCGCAGCCTGGGGGGGGGAGGGGAATGCGGAAAGTGTCCCCACTATATATTTTCGCTATAGCTAGGGCTAGAGCGCTGAAACTTACCACACTATATCTTTGGGTCAAGCTCTACAAGAAAATGTAAAATAAATCCAAGATGGCCGTCATAATGACGTCACTGTGACGTCGTCTTCAAAAAGAGTGTTTTGGACGATTTTTTGATCAGAATTTCTTATTTTTTTCTCTTCGCAAAGACTACATGATAAATTAATAAAAAATAATCTGATATGAAATAAAATAGATTTTACCCACTTTTCCATACAAAAACGCAAAAATTTGGAAGATATATGACGAAAACGTCACTTTTGCGGTACCCCACATGGTCGCCATTTTGAATTTACCCATGATCCTCTGCTCGGGGTGTCATGCAAATAGGCTCAAAATGATCCCAATATGATAATCTAAAAAGTTACGGAGTTTCAGCTCTCAATTTTCTGTCGTTCCGGAGATGGAAGAAAAAAACAACAGGGGGGGGGGGGGGCGGAAAGTCCCCCCAGGCCAGGTAGGGTTAAATTAATTTCCCGCTTTGAGGTCACAGTGAATTTGACCTTTATTTGACCTCTATTGTCAATTAAACATATTGGTTCATCTACTCGAAGCGTTGCTATAACAGTGTCGTTGAACGTGTTAACCTGTAACCTTTTAGAGCACTCTCCAGATGAGATATTGCATTTTCCAGTCTCTAGAACTGTCACTGTCGCGCAAGTTCGAAGATCACTTGAAAGAACAATTGTTTTGTGTCCCACATCTACTTCATTGATCGCTCCTCCATGTGATAATTCCAAAAAACTTATTTTTTCAGCAGGGTTGACTTTAAACTTCTCTAAACACGGCTATATTTGGTATTACTATAAATTGAGAAGAAATACTGAATTATCTCTCGCACTGGTGGTTAAAATTTGCAATTAATTACCTAACTGTGAATATGACAGATTCAATTCCCAAATGGCGAGCACTTTCATCATAACTCACTGCGCTTGACCGATAAAATTGCTGTCGTTTACTACTTATCTCTCTATTGTGCTTGAACATCTACACAACCCACACAACATTGAACATCTACACAACCCACACAACATTGAACATCTTCACAGCCCACATAACATTGAACATCTACACAGCCCACACAACATTGAACATCTACACAACCCACACAACATTGAACATCTACACAGCCTACACAACATTGAACATCTACGCAACCCACACAACATTAAACATCTACACAACCCACACAACAATGAACATCTACACAACCCACACAACATTGAACATCTACACAGCCCACACAACATTGAACATCTACGCAACCCACACAATATTGAACTTCTATACAGTCCACACAACAATGAACATCTACACAACCCACACAATATTGAACATCTACACAGCCCACACAACGTTGAACATCTACACAGCCCACACAACATTGAACATCTACCCAACCCACACAATATTGAACATCTAAACAGTCCACACAACCCAGAACATCTACACAACCCACACAACATTGAACATCTACATAGCCCACACACCATTGAACATCTACACAACCCACACACCATTGGACATTTACACAGCCCACA